>AWOL01S0136966.1:0-11100 GCA_000715115.1 Nicotiana otophora
ATTCATTTCTCACACTTTATTTATTGTTGATGGTTGCAAACATTGACTAATGCCATTTTACTCGATCGTTTCTTGGAAAATTGGGTTAGGGTTTGGTAGAATTGAAAAGTAAAAACTCAAGGCTTTAAACCTTGTTTAATAGAATTTATTAGGAATAAGTGGTTGTATTTGGCATATATTGGTTGTTCTTAACTGTAACTCTTTTATATTAGGAAAAATCATAAAGAGAAAATACTACATAATCTTTGGTAAATATTGGGTAGTCATTTTGGAACCATTTGCATATCATAGGACCTTCAATTAGAATAGATTATATTAACACCGATAGCATTCCATTCCATTGAAGGGGACACAACCTTGGTTCCCTTAATTGAAGTAATTACATTCTCATAACAAAATAGTTTTCCTAATAATTCACACTCACAACACTCTCTTTTTAAACTAACAGAGTAGGATTACGACTTAAGAAAAGTTTCACACTACTCAAGTAACCTTTTCACACCTATTCCCTGTGGGATTCGACCCCAACCTAGTTGGGCTATTATATTTGACATCGGCTGCCTTACACCATATATTTATGTGTAATTTAAGCGTATCAGTAAGCAAGTCAGTAAGGTGAAATAAAAGAGTATTTGCAATATTTAATATGTTTCACAAAAGTCATGCAATAAATCACATCCTAATTTTGGGGGACCTCATTGCGTCTAAGGTAGGCTTAAGAGACACATATACTTGGAGAAAATTGATGCCAACATTTGCTTCATCTCATTAGTATGAAAATAGGCCAAAATAATCTCCTAGTAGATCGACACTAATAATAATAAAATCACTAATGGCATTGAGCCTTATTATATCGAAATCTGATCTAAACTAAATAGCAGTAAAGAACACCATCTCCTAATATATTTGTTCTCTAAAAGACCTTCTCCATTCTTGGTTGTCTTGACCCTATCAATCATGTTTCCCAGATCGCGCATGTCCAGCAATAAGTAAGCCTTTTCCAGCTTTCCTCCCTTATTGTCGTTCATTCCTTGTCAATCCCAAAGTCTCTTTCTCATCTTCCCTTCTAGCTCCATCAGCCCTTGCTCTAGGTATTCTATTCTCTCTGTTGACTTAGTGACAATCTCTTTCCATTCAATTATTGCCTCCAAGTTTACTTTGTGTTGTTCCAGATGCTTAGCTTCGGACTCCAACCCCCTTTTGCGTAGACTCTTGTACTTCACATGTTCCTCATCCATTTCATCTATGATCATATCCTTCAGATTGACTCCTGGTTTGACGTCCCCAGCTACGTCATCTTCCAGCCATGATAGATAGTAGTACATATGACCGGCGTGATACCTGTATGGCTCAATAGTTTCTCCTTCCACAGTGATCTTTTGGTTCCACATGTTTTGCGTTTCGAACTTGAATGGGATGACATCTCCCTTGAAACATGCCTTGTAGTGGATCATGTTGGGAACCCGAGGTATTACTTGTTTTTTTCTAGATGCCTCGCAGCCCGATCAGTACCAAATGAGTAGTCCCTTTTGATATGATGATGAACTCACTACTAGGAAACCATTCAAATATCCAATTCACTTGCTCGTCTATCAGATTTCTAGAGAAACGCACCCAACCTGCAACATTTTCAGGCTTTGCAAACCTGTCTGGAATAAATGTCATTTGTTTTGGGTGATAATTGGCTATGTAGTTGTTCTTTGCCTTTCGCAGAAGCTGTTGAAGATACTCACCCCTTTGAATGTGTTCCGGCAGCCAGACTTGTAGCAATAGGTTACACCCACAAAGTGTCCAAACCCATCTCAACTAAGATCATTTGGAGGATAGTATAAGCTTGTCTTTCGATGTCATCCATTAAGGTCCTGGCGACCATGGCTACGTGAGTGTGAATCCTTTCTCCTTGCATTTGAAAGATCAACAACCCTAATAATAAAATAAACAAATATAAACCCAGCGATGCACCCATCCTAAAGAAGTAATGGCTAGTTCATCATGATAAAAACGGTGTGATATGCTATGCGCATAATGCTCTAAAAGAAACTCAAAAGGGATGTTTGATTTCTTTAGATAGAGCAATTCATTATTCTACTTAAAGCCCAACATCTTTAGAAAATCGCGCGGAGTGTGATTTTCTGGCACTAGCAGTCTCGCACTATCCCATGGTAACTTCGCGAAACCCCTTATTTATTGCAGGAGAGGAGTCATTTCTATATTGCCAAATTGAAAAACAGCTCTTTTCTCGTCCTAGAACATGGTAGTGACCTCGATCAGTTTCCTATTTGGTCGAATGTTCAACAAAGATGTCACGTCAGCAAGTTCTCTCCACACATGATTTTTATTACAAGGTGCAAGGTCTTCCCACCAGTCAAGTAGCAAAGGCGGGATATTCTCGACCATACTGAACTTGGTGATTTCGTGCTTCATGTTCTGAAAATAAATAAAAGTTAGCCCTTTACCCTTCAAGATTCAACAATTTACGCACTAACGATCAGCATGTTGACGTATATTCTCCAAGGAATTCAAATAACATGATAGTGTCCTTTGGGATTATGGAAATCCCGTCGGACTTTGGATAAGGTTTATCTAAGGGGTTGTTACGTCAATTACGCCTCAATCTGTACAAGGTTTAGCATGATGCATGTACATTTCAAATTGGAGTGGGGTTTCTAGAAGGTCTAGACTGGTGCTCTCAAGTGAACAGCTTGAGAGGGAAAGGCACGGGACCGTCGATTGCACCATTGATCGACTAGTCTACCGCAAATAAGCCCTTTCGATTAAAAATGGTGATTTCAGGAAAGCGCGGACACTCATCAAGTGACTCTATGTTGATAATTGGTAGAGTATGATGTGGAGCATGCTTTATGCAGAAATAATACCAGATTGCCAAGAATTTACACACTAAAGGACGTAAAAACAACAATTATGATAAAGATGAACATGTGTAGAAACAAAAGAGAAAGAAAAAGACAAAAAGATCAGTCAGTTTAACTCATGAAAACTTGGGAGAATGTAATGAAGCAAGTAGGAAAATAGGGACGGGAGAGTCATTATACAGTAGTTTTAGACAAGACGGAAGAAATGGAGAGGGTCATATATATCATAGCAAATAAAAGAGAATAAGGGAAGGGATGTTCATGTCATAGAAATTTAAACAAACATAAGAAAATAAAGAAAGGGATGTGCACATCATATCAATTTAAACAAATAAAGGAAAATAAGGAAAGGGACGTGCATGTCATAGAAATTTAAACAAACATAAGAAAATAAAGAAAGGGATGTGCACATCATATCAATTTAAACAAATAAAGGAAAATAAGGAAAGGGACGTGCATGTCATAGAAATTTAAACAAACATAAGAAAATAAAGAAAGGGATGTGCACATCATATCAATTTAAACAAATAAAGGAAAATAAGGAAAGGGACGTGCATGTCATAGAAATTTAAACAAACATAAGAAAATAAAGAAAGGGATGTGCACATCATATCAATTTAAACAAATAAAGGAAAATAAGGAAAGGGACGTGCATGTCATAGAAATTTAAACAAACATAAGAAAATAAAGAAAGGGATGTGCACATCATATCAATTTAAACAAATAAAGGAAAATAAGGAAAGGGACGTGCATGTCATAGAAATTTAAACGAATATAGGAAAATAAGGGAAGGGGTGTGAATGTCATTGCAATTTAAACAAATATAGAAAAACAAGGGAAATAATCCACATAAGTCAAGTTCTTTATAGTATGAGCCTAAGTATCCCCAACAGAGTCGCCATGCTGGCACACCCCGTTTCTCGTAAAACAGGTTTCGACGTGTGACAACTCTTTTAAAGTTTGTATTAAAAGTGAAGAGTCGCCACCTAACAAGGTAGGGAACCTATTTTAATATAACTCTATTTTAACTAGTATAGTTACCAAAGATCGAGTAATGGCTCAAATTACTTCAAAGAGAAGGTGTTAGGCACTCTTCGAGCTCCACAACTGTTGGCCCCGACCGAAAGTTTCACTATGTGGATTAGATGATTAAGTTAAGTAATAAGCAAAGAAAGGTATATAAGTTGAAGGATCTATTATAACACATAAGAATAAATGATCGGTACAAATCTTAAAGATTATAAGGGTACAACTGCACTGATCTATGCTAAATGACTAAGTGTGAATAACAAGTATATAGAGAAAAGGGGACCCCAATAGTTTTTAGCCCAAAGGATCATCCCGTGCAACATAAATAATATTTCGAAACTCCCTTAAGGTAGGGGTAGCTCATATTATTTAGTGGGAATAGACTATCATCTACTGCTACCCAATTACTATGTTGAAGTTGTTAATTAAAGGCGCTCTAATTCAATTTTACACTGTATCCTACACGTGCACTTCCCATCCCATGCTTGTGGTCCAGGAGGCTTTGGACCTACTAATAGGTGGTTCTAGACTCAGCTTTGGTTGTTCAAAATGATAAAACTAGGCGACATTCAAAACATATAGGACTTCACATAAAGACAAATAAAGGCCCAAGTTAGCCTTCACACATAAATAACAAATGCACACGAGCAGTTTAGGCAGTACATAGTTTTATAATTAAGACTTAAAAACCTATAGGCATGGTTTCTATGTGATTCTTAATTCCAACATCGTTTATGCAACGTTATTGTTCTCTCTAAATAGTTTAGACGAAGAGACAATAAGTTGTTTGCGAACTCAGGATTATTAGCATCGAATTTACAAATAGGTGTCTTAGGCAAGTGACACTGTTCTATAGACATGATTTCCAATAGTTGCTTAATTAGGCAGTGAAACGGCTTTGAAAGTCCAACATTAATGACGTAGTTGACTAAAATATTAGAATCCTTTACTCATGATATCTAGATGAACAGTACACTAAAAGGAATAGAATCAATTGACCAATGATTATTTAAAGTACTATAAGCATGGTATCTAGGTTAACAAAATAAATGTTATACATCGTATATGCATGCTGTCTATATGTACAGAAGTAACATAGAAACGAGTATGGTAGATATTTAGAGTAACGTGCTTGAATAGTGTACAAGTGAGGTGTGCATGATTCCAATAGGCATGATCTCTAACCATACCAAACGAAATAACAAACAAGGCATGCTGAGCGAAATAACAAATATAACACACATACCTTATAAGCATGTTTTCTACCCTTTCATGCAAATATTAGAATACCCATCCCCCTTTTTAATTAATTCCTCATTATTCATTATTAAACATTATTACAGGGCCGAATAGAGAATACATGCTCAAATATTACAAACTAAAATGAGTACAGGCCCAATAAGCAGAGCATGCTCCAAGAGGAATAACCCAGCAACTTCGAGGTCTTCCGTAATCTAATTCTTCACGCAATATAGCAAACCCAGGTCTAGGTACACCCCAGTACATTAGAGTGTATCGCATGCAAGACTTGAACACAGACCCACACCAAGTCTAAAGGGGGAGCTAACTTACCCAGCTATGCCATACTTAACCATATGAGTAACAAATTGTGCATGAATTGATTAGACCACTTGAAATCCACACACTTAGTTCTCAGGACTGTAACTAACATTATTTTAAACCAAAGCAGATAGTTAAGATCACACGAAGTTTTATACATAAGATGCTAGAAGTTCAAAAGACAGGACGGAACATCACAAACTAACAGACAATCCCAAGTAGAGTTTCAGGATATAATATGATCTAAGATCAACTTAAGTACAATCTCGACGGAGGAATCTGGCAGATTTATAGACATAAGTAAGTAAAATAGCAGTTTTCATATGGAACTTTCTAGCATGAGGGTCTAGTTCGTGTATGATCATAACAAACGGGATGATGAACATGGTCTGTAACAATCCACTCAACTGGGCATGAGGAATTTTAATATTATCAATAATACACGATGGTTTAAGAAGCACCAGGACTCATAATGGACAAGAATATGTGAAATATAGGTTAATAGGATTTGCATGCACTGGGCTTAATCACATATATAAGAAGAGGCCAGATATTAAATTTCATCCTAGAATTCTTAGGCAGTATTAAAGAATATCATATTAGCCAAGGCAGGGAACACACATTAGTTTATAAGTAGCAAGGAAAGCATGTTTGGGCTAATAACACAATAAGGAGTTAACTCTAGAAAAGTATAAAGTTGCACATGAATGGCTCAACAGGCATTAGAACTTGGTCTGGGCATAACTCGACCTATCACAAGAATACAGAATAAGGCAAAGGCTAAACTCAGAATAAGTAACAGTGATAAGCATTCGAACACATATATTAAGGCAAACAGGCTTGAGAAAACAGAATCAAGGCAACAAATAGGCATGTTCGATTACTAGAAGGTATAGAGCCTCAAGAATAGCTTCAGAGCCTATAATAGCATGTTGGGTCATAGAAAATAAAATCTCAGAGACAGAGATATGCAAAGTAGGAACTCAAACAAAAGGAGAATGAAATTGCAAGGGTCATAGGTACTTGCCAATTACAGATTATCAAACAAGTAAACAAGAGGAATAATGTTAGCAATACCCAAATGTCAATAGCAAAACGAACAGTAGAACCCAAGAATCTCAGTGCGTCAAAGTTCCCAAGGGTTTTAAATGAACCCCGGACAATGCTCACATTGAGAAAGGTTCGATAATCGAATTCTGGTGGTGTTGGCTGTCAGCCGACCAAGAGATTGAGCCTTAGAGTAGTATAAGACAAGTGAGAATAAGTGAATAGTAGTAGTTTCAGTAATTAATCCCTCTCTTGAGGAATTAGGAGAGAGGTTTATATAGTAGTAAAATTCAAACGAACGAACAAGAAAAATAGTCAATCAACATATTAAAGGAAAGACTATCATGATATCAATTTCTAATCAGATTAAAAGAGAAAATAGACAAACTCTAGTTTGATATGAATCGAAAATCGACCATAGATCTTTGTCAATCGGCCCCATAGCACCTTGCTATGAATGTATGCTGACGAAATATCATCTAGATCTTGGAGATTTAAGATGATTTCACATGATTCAAGGCCCGGTACTTGCCAAAAATAAGCAAGTATTAACTGATACCATAATCGTGTAAGTAACATGGATATAGAACATATAATGAAGGAAAATCATAGAGGGATTCCATATTAAGGTCTTAATCAGAGAGGATTGAAGGGTGTGGCGGGTAGGGTTTCTCAGAGACGTATGGAATAGAGAGGATTCAGAGGCGGCTGGAGTGGGGAAATTGGATTAGGGTTTGGGGGAGGGGATATAAGGAAAGGCGGGGATTTATTGTAGGTCGTTGATCATTTGAGATCAACGGTCAGGATCAAAGGGAAACGGGGCGGGTCGTTTACACCGATCGCGACCGGGTTCATTAAAAGGGTTGTTTGGTTTGGGGTTGGGGTTATTGGACTAGATTTTGGGTCCGAAATTAACTCAAACATTGGGCCAAAGTTTTTACAATACACGAAAATTATAAAACTAATTTATAAGAAGTAATTAACAAATAATAAAAATATTATTTGTCTAGTAAGATGTTTGAAAATAATAATTTGACATTATAAAAATATAAAATTGTTATTAGGGCACAAATAATATAATAAAATATAATTATGCACAACATATATGCTATTATTGCAAAATTATGTAAATAGCTTAAAAACAAATATAATTATATGAAAATGAGGTACAATATTATGAAACATACATGTGGATGTAAATAATAAATTTGGATGATTCAGTCTTCACAAAATAATTTAAAGGGTTAATTAAAACATATTCAAATAATTTAAATGCAAAAAATCAATTTTAAAGCTTTAAAATTATGGAAACTTATAGAAAATACTTATATGACTCTTGTAAATTGGTGATGATACATGAATGATATTTTTAAAGCATATATGACTTTTATAAAAATATGAGGCCAAAATTGGGTATCAACAGGGCGCAGGTGTGGACGAGAAGGGGCGCAGGAGCTAAAGCAAGGCTGGATAAGGAAGACCGCAGAAGGGGAAGCCTGCGCATATCTGTGCATCAATAGAAGAGAAACAGTGAGTGCATAAGCCCATTCATGGTCGCAGAAGCGGCATTTGACTGAGGTATGGTTTTTTCGCAGATGCGGATTATTGGACGCATAAGCGAACGTCGCAGAAACGACCGTTTGACTGCAAAAGAGGAATTCCTCAAGGACATTTATATTTCGAGGGTTTGCCCATTTTTATCATATCACGAGTTATAGAGCAAGATTTTGGGCGATTTACGAGGGGTTCTTTATGATTTGAACTGGGGCAAGTGTTCTTTACTCGAATTTAATTGTATAGCATGATCTCATCTTTGTTTTTATCATTAAAGTAGTGATTAGAGTGGGAGAAAATTGGGGATTTTTGTAAAAACTACCTAAATTATATAATAAGGATTTGAAGGCCGATTTGATGTCAGAATTGGATAATTTTGGTAAGGTTGGACTCGTATCAAAATGAGTGTTCGGAGTTTGTGAGTTTTGTTGGGTTCTGAGGTGCGCGCCCGGGGTTGACTTTTTATTTTTTATTAAAGATCGAAGCTTTATTATTTAAAATTTTTTTCTATGATTTTTATTTATGATATTGAGTTAGTTTGGCTAGATTTGAGCCGTTCGGAAGTTGTTTCACGCGACAAGGTCATTTTAGACTATTGATTTGGCTTCTTTGATGTACGTATCTTGCCTAACTTTGTAGAGGGGGGTGGTGGTGGGGGGACTACTTCGTAGGATTTGCGTTGTCTATGCTATATATGTTATATGAAACCCGTATACACGAGGTGACAAGTGCGTACTCAGGCTTATATATGGACATCGACCGGTTTAGATTCTTAATCTTCTTTGATATATTTGTTTGAAATTGTTAGACCATGTTATATCTTTTGGGGTTGAACAATGCATTACGGAGTTGAAGAAAATTTATGAAAGTGCAGGGCATTTTCTGCGGCCCATTCTGCGGTCACAAAACAGATATGCAGACCGCAGATCTGCCGCAGACTGAGGCGGAAATTTGGGCCTTTTCTTTTGGACCATTATGCGGCCACATAATCCATTACAGGCCCTGCAACAAAATATCCAGAGGGTAGTTCTGCAGCATATTAATTGACCACAGAATAGGTCTACAGAACACAGATCGCAAACTGGTCGCAGAGTGAGGCAGAGGTGCCCAGTTCCGGAGGGCCACTATGCGGCCCATTTTGTGGGCCGCTTCATTTTTCTAATTTAATAACCCGACCATATTTCATTTTATCTAGCAATAGGGGTCATGTTTTAGGGGTTATCTGATATTTTAGAGAGAAGTTAGAGTATTCTAGAGAGAGAGGTAACCATAGACTAATTTTTCATCAAATCTTGCTCAAATCTTGGACAATTCACAAGGAAAACTCACAAGCTCTTCTTCCAATAGGTAAGGTTCTAACCCTAATCTTCCATTTTGAGTTTGGGTAAAAGATGGGTAATTGAGTGTATGAATTTTGGATATGGGAGTTGTAATTTATGCATGCATATAGATATGAGGATAGTGGGGAGGAAATTTCACTAGTATGAGTAAACTCTTGGTGTTGAATTAGTTGTGGAGTGAAGAAAATCATGTGGAAGAACTTTGTAATCAAATTCACACACCTTGTGTTTGATAAAATACTCCAATGAGCTGAAACCATAAATATCTTCCTAATTTGTGTTAAATTTTGTTATGTCTCTAAATAGATCAAAGTTGCTAGGATTTTCAGAAGTGTGTAGTGAATTAAGGGAAGCTCAAAGTGAGGTATGAAGGCTAAACTCTTCTTCTAGTATCGGAATTTCCGAATGCTTGTAAAATTCCATCATGTGTAGTCGAACTTGAAACACTATTGATGTGGGGTATTTAAACTATTAAAATTGATTTCCAATTGGCATACCATGTTAGAACCCTCGTGCGTTAATGATTCTCCGTTATTGAGTTAATTATGATATACCCCCTTTTGGGGGAGAATCTTGTATAAAATCAATGTGATTAAACACTTATATCTTATATGATGAGACCTTGTGAAAGGGAACTCTTTTGTATAACGGTGCCAAAAGGTTGATTTAGAAAAGGAACTCTTTTGTCCGTGAGGTGACATTGTGAGTACACCTCCACCCACATATATTGGGGTGAGGCGGTGGGGTCGCTTTGTGTAGAGTTGTGGTATTATGAATACACCTCCACATATATACGTTGGGGTGAGGCGACGGGGCCACTTTGTATAGAGTTTGTGGCATTGTGAATACCCCTCCACCCGTATACATTGGGGTGAGGCGGCATGGCCTCTTTGTATAGAGTTTCTGGTATTGTGATTGCTCCTCCACCCACATATGTTGGGGTGAGGCGGCATGGCTGCTTTGTGTAAAGGTAGTTGTAGAGGATCCCTAACTTATGAATTTATAAATTTTGTGGAAATATCTTAATAAATTAGCTATGGATTTAAAGGCTAACTAAGCCTTTTCGTGTTATCATGATTCATCATATTCATGTTGTACTTCCATGTCATTGCATAGGTGTTTGTTTTTTCTACTAGTACTATTAGACATGTACTAACGTCCCTTTTGATGGGGGCGCTGCATCTTTAATAGATGCTGGTTGTTCCATAACAGGCAGTATTGATCAGTAATAGTAGCACACCCTCTCTTTAGCTGACTTGGTGAGCCTCACTTCATTCCAGGGTCATGTATCACTTGTTCCATGTACATAGTGTTTTGGGCTATAGCGGAGGCCTTGTTGCCGGAACTATTGTAGAACTCTTTTATTTCTGTTAGAGGCTCCGTAGACGTATTGTGGGTTGTATTTGCTTTTGGGAAGGTTAAACTAAAAATGCCGTAATCATATCATCTGTTCTACTTTAACTATGATTATACAGTGTACTATTTTGGAGACTCATTAATGACGTAACTAATGAAAATGAACTGGTGTTGTTCACA
The DNA here is from genome assembly GCA_000715115.1 of Nicotiana otophora. Classification (NCBI taxonomy): domain Eukaryota; kingdom Viridiplantae; phylum Streptophyta; class Magnoliopsida; order Solanales; family Solanaceae; genus Nicotiana; species Nicotiana otophora. The sequence goes on from AWOL01S0136966.1 coordinate 10,940, forward strand.
TCACCTCTTACTGTCTAATTAATGAAATGGGTGAGTTGGGTAGAAGGTATTGTTCAGGCTTGCTCGACCGAGGTATATCGGTTGAGTGTCGGTCGCACTATCTGAGGTCGTGGCGTGACAAACTTGGTATCAGAGCATAATGTTTTAAAGTATCCTAGGGG
>AWOL01S0136967.1:0-42122 GCA_000715115.1 Nicotiana otophora
GCATAATGTTTTAAAGTATCCTAGGGGATTCTGCTAGTTCCAGGGTGAACTAGTTTCTTGAGTTGGATTCTCCAGTGTTCGCAGGTACCAATCCCGAGGAGGACCCCAGGATTTCATTGATGAAATGCATACGACTCTCCGAGTTATGCGTGATACTGACACGTAGGGAGTGGATTTGGCCTCTTACCGCCTGAAATGGGTGGACTATTCTTGCCTTGAGATGTAGGAGTCCCATGAGGAGGGGAGCCCTCCGACGAGGTGGAGTAAGTTCACCAATGCCTTTATGGTGTATAGGGATTGTGTTGTCACGGACGTGGTCGGGACACCATGGCTGATCTCATTGAATTGGGGATGGTGGATTTTGATGTAATAATAGGAATGGATTGGCTTTATTCATGTTTTTCCAAGCTTGACTGTCGAACCAGAACCGTTAGGTTTGAGTTTCAAAATGAGTCAGTGATTGAATGGAGTGAGAGTGATGTAGTGCCAAACGGTAGGTTTATTCCTTACCTAAAGAACAATATGATGATTAACAAGGGGTGTATCTACCATTTGGTCTGGGTTAGGGACATCGATGATGAGGCACCTACTCTTGACTCTGTGCCTGTTGTGATCAATTTCTGGGAGTCTTTCCGGAAGAGCTCCTTGGGATCCCGCCAGACAGGGAGATTGATTTTGGGATTGATGCGATTGCAGGCATGTAGTCTATATTTATTCCACCCTACAGAATGGCACCAACGAAATTGAAGGAACTAAAGGAGCAGCTGATGGAATTGTTAGAAAGGGGTTTCATCTGGCCGAGCGTGTCACTTTGGGGCACACCGGTCCTTTTTGTAAGGAAGAATAATGGGTCTCTGAGAATGTGTATTGACTATCGACAGCTTTAACAAGGTTACGATCAAGAATAAATACCCACTGCCAGGGATAGATAATTTGTTTGACCAATTGCAGGGTTCTATGTATTTCTCCAAGATTGATTTCAGATCGGGGTATCATCAATTGAAGATTAGGGAGCAAGATATTCCGAGAACTACTTTCAGGACCCGGTATAGGCATTTTGAATTTCTGGTAATGTCTATTGGCTAACAAATGCCCCGATAGCTTTCATGGATCTTATGAACCTAGTTTTCAAGCCGTCCCTTGACTTTTTTGTGATAGTGTTCTTTGACGACATTTCGCTATAAAGTCAAGAGGACCATGCTGATCACCTCAGGGCAGTTCTACAGACTCTGTATCAACACAAGTTGTATGCGAAGTTTTCGAAATGTGAATTTTGGCTTGAATCTGTCACGTTCTTGGGTCATGTCGTCTCCAAAGAAGGAATTGTGGTTTATCCTCAGAAGATTGCAGCTGTGAAGAATTGTCCTAGACCTACTACTCCTACTAAAATTCGTAGTTTCTTGGGTCTTTGCTGGATATTACAAGAAGTTTGTGGAGGGGTTCTCTACTCTTGCCTCTCCATTGACTAAATTGACTCAGAAGGCGGTTAGGTTCTAATGGTCAGATGATTGTGAAAGGACCTTTCAGGAGTTGAAATTGAGATTGACTATGGCACCAGTGTTGACCTTACTAGAGGATACATATGGGTTTGTGGTATATTGTGATGCCTCAAGAATCAAACTTGGGTGTGTATTAATGCAACATGGTAAGGTGATAGCGTATGCTTCTAGGCAACTCAAGAATCATGAAAAGAACTATTCAACACATAATTTAGAGCTTGCGACGGTGGTATTTGCATTGAAAATATGGCGTCATTATTTATATGGGGTCCATGTGGATATATTCACAGACCATAAGAGTCTTCAATATATTTTCAAATAAAAGGAATTAAATCAGAGGCAGAGAAGATGGCTTGAGTTACTCAAGCATTATGACATCGATATTCTATATCATCCGGGGAAGGCTAATGTTGTGGCGGATGCTCTTAGTAGGAAATCTATGGGTAGTTTATCTCACTTGGAGGCATATCAAAGGCTGTTTTCCAAGAAAGTTCATCGGGTGGCTAGTTTGGGAGTTTGTCTTGCGGACTATGGTGAAGGATGGGTGATTGTGCAGAATAGGGCAGAATCCTCGCTTGTGGTGGAAGTCAAGGAGAAACAATACAACGATCCATTATTGGTACAGTTGAAGGAGGGGATTCGTAAATATAAGACCATGACATTTTCTCTTGGCGTGAATGATGGCACACTAAGGTACCAAAGGCGATTATGTTTTCCAAGCATGGATGGTCTCCGGGAAAGAATCATGACCGAGGCTCACACTTATAGGTACTCCATGCACCCGGGCACCACAAAAATATATCATGATCTTAAGAAAGTCTATTGGTAGAATGATATGAAGAGGAATGTAGCAGACTTTGTGGCGAGATGTCCCAATTGTCAGCAAGTGAAGGCGGAACACCAAAGGCCCGGTAGGTTGGCACAGAACATAGAAATTCTAATGTGAAAGTGGTAAATTATTAATATGGACGTTATGGTAGGGCTACCTTGCACACCTCATATATTTGACTCGATTTTGGTTATTGTGGATCGACTCACAAAATCAACACACTTCTTGCCAGTTAAGGCTACCGACACAGCTGAACAATATGCTCAGTTGTATATCGAAGAAATAGTCAGGTTGCATGGCACTCTAGTTTCTATCATTTATGATCGGGGGGGCACAATTCACATCTAATTGTTGTAAGAAACTTCAGTAAGGTTTGGGTACTCAGGTGAATCTTAGTAGAACCTTTCACCCGCAGACTGACGTGCATGCAAAGTGGACTATTCAAACTCTTGAGGATATGTTGCACGCTTGTGTTCTTGACTTCATAGGTAATTGGGATGATCATTTGCGAGTCATAGAATTTTCCTACAACAATAGCTATCATGCTAGCATTCAGATGGCACCGTTCGAGGCTTTATATTGTAGAAGATATAGATCTCCCATTGGGTGGTTCGAGATAGGGGAAGTAGAGTTGATAGGACCAACCTCCTGCATCAGGCTATGGAGAAGGCTAAGATCATTAAGGACCAGTTGAAAACTGCTTAGAGTCGTCAGAAGTCTTATTCAGATGTTCGTCGTAGGGATTTGGAGTTCAAAGAAATTGCCTCTGTGACGTTGAGGAGGAGATGAAGAAGAAGTATACTAATATATTTGAATAGCTATGTGATTGTGTCCGTGATGTTGAAAACTAACTTTCTATAAACTATGTTTAAAACTAACTTTCTATAAACTATGTTCCCTTGTACGGCGTATGTTGAGGTTGCTCCTCCATGGTAATGTAATGTTTAATGGCATTGTGGCCAATGTTGTTTCCCTGTTGTTTTATATCGTTGTTTTGTGTTTATGGTGTTAGGAATGGTTTTGGGATTCTCTGGAAGGTGGATAGGCCCCAATTATAGCGGAAACTCTGGCAAATATTTTGGAAATTTGGGGAGTTAGTCAAAAATTGAAACTGCTAGTGTGTGTTATAGCTGCTGAGTCTCATTGGGTGCTAATGATGGATTTTGATCGTCTTTAGAGGATGAATGATCCTAAGTGAGGGAGGATGTAAGGCCCCATAATATTTTACCTAAAACCCGGGGTTTCATGGTGCCGAAGTAGACTTAAGCTTTGATGATTGTAGAGATTCTTTTGTGGTTGAACAGGGCGTTGTTGTGTTGAAGAAATATTTTAAAAGTGCAGGGCATTTTCTGCGGCCCATTCTCTAGTCGTAGAACAGATCTGTGGACTGGGGATCTGCCGCAGACTGAGGCAGAAATGTGGGATTTGTTTGGACCATTATGCGGCCGCATAATCATTTTGGCGGCCGCATAACCCATCGCAGACCTAGCACAAAACTTTTCAAAGGGTAGTTTTGCGGTGCATTATGCGACTGCAGAATAGGTCTGCGGATCGCAGATCGTTCGCAGAGTGAGGCAGGGGTGCCCAATTCTGGAGGGCCATTATGCGGCCCATTTTGCGGACCACAGAAGTGTTATGCGGTCGCATGCAACCGTAGATCTGTCTCGGGGCTTCATATTTCTAATTTAATAACCCAACCGCATTTCATTTTATCTGGAAATATGGGTCATTATTTTGGTGGTTATCTGATATGTTAGAGAGATGTGAGAGTGTTCTATAGAGAGAGAGAGAGGAAACCCTAGGCTAATTGTTCATCAATTCTTTCTCAAGACATGGAGAATTCACAAGGCAAACTCACAAGGTCTTCATTTAAGAGGTAAGGTTCTAACCCTAGTCTTCCATTTCGAGTTTGGGTAAACGATGGGTAATTGAGAGTATGATTTTTAGGTATGGGAATTGTAATTTATGCATGCATGTAGCTATGAGGATGGTGGGGAGGACATTTAACTAGTATGAGTAAACTCTTGATGTTGAATTAGTTGTTGAGTGAAGGAAATCTTGTGGAAGAATTTTATAATAAAATTCACACACTTAGTGTTTGATAAAATACTCCAATGAGCTGAAACCATGAATATCTTCATAATTTGTGTTCAATTTTGGTATGTCTCTAAATAGATCAAAGTTGCTAGGATTTTCGAAACTGTGTAGTGAATTAAGGGAAGCTCAAAGCGAGGTATGAAGGCTAAACTCTTCTTCTAGTATCGAAATTCCTGAATCCTTGTAAACTTCTATCATGAGTAGTCGAACTTGAAACTCTATTGATGTGGGGTATTCAAACTATTAAAATTGACACTTGATTGGCATAACGTGTTAGAACCTTCGTGTGTTAATGATTCTATATTATTGACTTAATTATGTTATCCCCTTTTAGGAGAGGATCTTGTATGAACTCAATGTGAGTAAACATTTATTTCGCATATGATGAGACCTTGTGAACTTACACTACCTAAGGCCAACTTTGCCAAAAGGTTGATTTAAAAGGGGAACGCTTTTGTACAAACTATTATTATTTTGGAATTCGAGAGGTGGCATTGTGAATATACCTCCACCCGCATACATTGGGGTGAGGCGGCAGGGTCGCTTTGTGTAGAGATTTGGTATTATGAATACACTTTCACCCGCATACATCGGGGTGAGGCAGATGTGCCACTTTGTGTAGAGTTTGTGGCATTGTGAATACACCTCCACTAGCATACATTGGGGTGAGGCGGCATGGCCTCTTTGTGTAAAGGTAGTTGTAGAGGATCCCCGACTTATGATTTTATATATGTTATGGAAAGCTCTTAATAAATTTTCTATGGCTTTAACAGCTAACTAGGCCTTTTATTGCTACCATGATTCATCATATTCATGTTGAATTTATACTGCATAGGTGTTTCGCTTTTGTACTAGTACTATTCAACATGTAGTAACGTCCCTTTTGTCGGGGGCGCTGCATATTGAATGGATGCATGTGGTTCTATAGTAGGCAGTATTGATTAGTGATAATAACACACCCTCTCTTTAGTTGACTTGGTCAGCCCCAATTCATTCCTGGGTCTTGTATCCCTTGTTCCATGTACATAGTATTTTGAGGTATAGCCGGGACCTTATTGTCGGCACTGTCGTAGTACTCTTTTGTTTCTGTTAGAGGTTCCGTAGACGTAGTGTGGGTTGTATTTTCTTTTGGAAAGGTTAAACTAAAAATGTTGTAATTGTATCATCTGTTCCACTTTAACTATGATTGTATAGTGTACTGTTTTGGAGACTCGTTATTGATGTAACTGATGGAAATGAACTAATGTTGTTCACATGACCTCTTACTGTCTAATGAATGAAATGTATTATTATCTTTATTCATGGGTGAGTTGGGTAGAAGGTATTGCTCAAACTTGCTCGACCGGGGTATCTCGGTTGAGCGCCAGTCGTGCTCCCCAATGTCGGGGCATGACACATTAAGATTGTGATTGTGAGCTAGTGATCACGTTGGGCAGATTGGGATACTACCACGTGAGTTGTCATGCGATTAAAATTAGTCATCTCGTCAAAAGGTACCGTGAGCATATGATTTGTGGTTTGAGACTTGTGACTTGTAATTATGAGATGAGGTATCTCGGAGTAATTTCATTGCGAAACTTGTGTTAGAATGGCTTGAATAATTGTTTGTTATTTGTTTTCCTTATTTGATGTCCTAATTCCTTCTTTCATTATTAGCTTTATACTTCTATACTACACATATTATTTTGACTAGCATGTGTCTTGACTTGTACCTCGTCACTGCTCTATCAAGGTTAGTCTTGATACTTATTAGGTACCGACCGTGGTGTACTCATACTACACTTCTGTAGATTTTTGTGCAGATTCAGGCATTGGAGATATCAGACTCAGGCATAGTTAGCTTATTGATCACGAGAATTGAAGGTAGAACTGCTTGATCGTCGTAGTCCCTCTGAGTCATTTCCTTTCATTGTACTGTGATCTTGTTATCACAACAGTATTGCATTTCGGTCTTTGAGTTCTTTTCATGTATTCAACTAGATTTCATGACTCTATATTACCTAGTCTTGGGAGGTTGTATTGCAGCGTAGGCTCGTTTCACTTTTGTTTCGGTATTAATATTAAAATCTATTTTAAATTATCACTGTTAAACTGGCTTAATTGTTGTAAGCAATCGTCTTACCTAGTCTTAGAGACTAGGTGCCACCACGATGCCTATGGTGGTATTTTGGGCAGTGACAAGTTGGTATTAGAGCTCTAGATTCATAGGTTCTACGAGTCATGAACAAGTTTAGTAGTGTCTTGAGGATCGGTACGGAGACGTCTGTACTTATCTTCGAGAGGCTATAGAACTATTAGGAAAAATCCACATCTTTCATTCTTATCATGCAGATTTGTTGATTTCAAAGTTTGAGCCTTTGTATCTCTTTTCTCTCACAGATCGTGAAGGCACGCGCTACCGAATAAGCTGTGTAGACACTCGCGCCCAACGCTAGTGACGCGAGAGGCCAAGGCCAAGGAGGGGAACGTGCCGCAACTAGAGTACCTATCATAGTAGCAGTCGAGGAACTGTAGTAGATCTAGTTGGGGGACAGCCACCATAGGAGCTTGTTAACTTTAGCGCAGTTCCTGAGTATGTTTGGTACATTGGCTCATGCGGGATTGATCTTCGTTGCACCATCTACTTCGCAGATTGGGGAAAGAGCCCAGACTGCCACCGCATGTACTCTAGAGCAGCGAGCTCACATTGGTCAAGTTTCGGGTGTGGTGCCGCTACAACCTGTTATTCTGGTTCATCCAAAGGTCAGGAAATGGGTATCAGAGGAGGAGCAGAAGAGGCTTGAGAGGTTCAAGAGGTATAGTCTACCTAGTTTCAGTTGCACATCTACCGAAAATGCACAGGGTTTTCTAGAAAAGTATCATCGTATTCTCCGTACCATGGGTATTGTGGAGATGAGCAGAGTTGATTTTACTACATTTCAAATGTCAGAAGCAACGTATTAGTGGTGGCAGGTTTATGAGGAGGGTAGACTAGCCGATGCAGCACCTCCCACTTGGGGTCAGTTTTCAAAGATATTTTAAAGGGGTTTTGTACCATAGACCCTGCGGGATGCGTAGCACACACAGTTCGAGCAACTGCGTTAGGGCACCATGACGGTGTAGGAGTATGCCATCGGGTTCGGTGAGTTATCCCATCATGCACCTACTTTGGTTCCCACAGTCAGAGAGCAAGTCCACAGATTTATCGAGGGGATCAGTTATGGTCTTAGATTCTGCATGGCTCGGGAGTTGGATACCGATACTCTTTTTCAACAAGTTATGGAGATTGCCAGGAGATTAGAGCGTATTCGGGGGTTAGGAGAGGGAGGATAAGGAGACAAATAGGTCTTGAGGTTCTAGAGGATTCAGTGGATTCTACTCTTCAGCTATGACCTATCACGACAGAGGCTCGGGCAGCCGACCAGTCTAGTCAACACTTCAGACTACTCGTGGTGCTCTATTTAGTGAGGGCCCCAGGTTACTCATATGGGGCTGTCATTGTTTAGTCCACCACCTACATGAGGTTCATACAACGGTTATTCCAGTTATCTCGGAACAAACTTAGTACCAGCAGTCACACCCGCAGAGGGTTTGTTATAAGTGTGTCGATACTAGGCACATCATGAGAGATTGTCACAGACTTGGAAGAGGCGGATTTCATCAAGGTACTCAGGATATGGGTTCCATTCCAGTTGCTACTCCACCTGCACAACCAGCTAAGGGTGGAGGACATGCGGCTAGAGGGCGCCCTATAGGGGGAGGCCTGGCCCGTTGATATACTTTCCATGGCAAGGCTACAACCTCTACAACAGATGGTAATGTTACAGGTATGGTTTCAATTTGTTTTAGAGGAGCATCATTCTTATTTTGATTAGGTTCTGCTTATCGAAGTAAGTCCTCCTATCTTGCTTCATATATGTGTGAGTTTCGTGATTCTTGTACTATGCGTATGTGTTTACCCCTGTTAGGAGATTCCATATTGGTTGTCATGCCTATCATTTTGTTTTGTTTACCATTGAGAGTCATGAGACTAGAATGAATTTTCTATTACTTATTACGGTAGGGTTTAATGTAATTTCTTGATAGTATGGTTACAATTTGTCATTTAGGTGCTTACCGGTATGGGAAGTCTGTTATGTGTTGTGGTTGTTTTTCACAGAATTGAGTTTGTGGAAGGTTTTGGTTGGTGTGACGTGTATTCTACCTGTGATTCAGAGTTGAGGATGGGATCCTCATATTTTTGCATGGTTTGATATGTTTGAACTGGGCTACATGCCATGGTGGAGTTATATTACCTGCGATCCTTGTGATTAGTTTATATGTTTTGATTCTCTGTTGTGGAATTGATTCATAGTATGGTACTGATAGGGAGTTGTGCCTATCAGACTTGGTTGATAGCTCTCTCATGTGTTTCTCTTTCAATATCCAGTCATATTCGCATTGTGCTTATTGGGTTTAGCTTCCGAGGTATATGCCCAGGTGGCGTTGGGTATGACTTGTTGATTTGGGTGAGTAGTTGTGAGATCTTTTTGTTTCTTGCATCGTTTTCAGCGTTGTGAAGGTTTGGAACACGGTTTAACCAATATGAGGTTATTTGCCGGTGCTGGACTTGATTATGGGCATCTATTGTGGTTAGAGATGTTGTTATGGGCATATGGGTGATGCATTATGTTGGATGGTTATACCTTATGGGTGTATGCATGAGCTGTGGCAGCTGGTTGAGATAGATACAGTATGTTTATGTGGGAATCTGGTCTTTTGTAAATGATCGGATGGTGAAAAACAAAATGGGTTCTGCGGTTTATCAATATGGGTGGAAGGAATAATCTTGAGTAAAGAAGGTGTTGTCGAGCTTATGTAGATTATGATGACGCGGGATCACCTGCGAGTATACGTATGATGATTTCACTCAGTGATTTAGTTAATCCACATTTGGATATTCCTTATCGACATCTTCCAACGACACTGTATTGGGTACAACTACCACGAATCTAGTAAACCGTCCTGAGACTATGCTCGTCCACCAGCCGTAGAAATCTATTTACTCCCCATCGACATCAACTGAAAATCTGACAATACATTCCAAACTCGGAGTCACGTTGCATCCAAAAAGGATAATTAAGTCTTCACACCCCCCTTCATTTCAAGAAAGCGCCTCTTTGCCATATTCCATCTCCCTTGGTACAGTAGCCACCATCCCAAATAAAATACGTAGACCAAATCATCTTGTATGAAGATTCCCCAAATCGCCCTAAACTTACTCAGGGCAAGTGGCTTTCCTACCACAGAATCCTTATGCTACTCTTTTACGCAACTCCTCGACTTTTGCTTTTCATACTTTGACCTGCTAGTATTTCAGCCACTGCAAGACAACTCCCACATGTCCTTCCTTATTCTTTGTTGCCCAATTGCAGCCTCAAAACAAAACCCATACTTGTAGCACTTGAACCTATAAATCGCTACCAACTCTAAGCCTTCTTGAAGATCATCTTTCCCTAGCCATCAACAATAGAAACACCAATTCGATTTTCGAAACTGCTTCACACTGCCATCTCTGACAACCATTTCTTAGGCACAACTTTACAACACCCTACCCTGAATGCAAATTGAAAAAGACCATAACATTAGCAAACCTTAATGCGTTCAACAAAGACGGCAACACCACATCAAAAATGAAAATTCCACCATGCTCGAAAATATCAAGTCTCGTTACTCCATCAACCAAAATCCAAACATTCATAGTCTGATTGCCCTTCCTCCGCTGGAATTAGATACAAAANCTTGATTATGGGCATCTATTGTGGTTAGAGATGTTGTTATGGGCATATGGGTGATGCATTATGTTGGATGGTTATACCTTATGGGTGTATGCATGAGCTGTGGCAGCTGGTTGAGATAGATACAGTATGTTTATGTGGGAATCTGGTCTTTTGTAAATGATCGGATGGTGAAAAACAAAATGGGTTCTGCGGTTTATCAATATGGGTGGAAGGAATAATCTTGAGTAAAGAAGGTGTTGTCGAGCTTATGTAGATTATGATGACGCGGGATCACCTGCGAGTATACGTATGATGATTTCACTCAGTGATTTAGTTAATCCACATTTGGATATTCCTTATCGACATCTTCCAACGACACTGTATTGGGTACAACTACCACGAATCTAGTAAACCGTCCTGAGACTATGCTCGTCCACCAGCCGTAGAAATCTATTTACTCCCCATCGACATCAACTGAAAATCTGACAATACATTCCAAACTCGGAGTCACGTTGCATCCAAAAAGGATAATTAAGTCTTCACACCCCCCTTCATTTCAAGAAAGCGCCTCTTTGCCATATTCCATCTCCCTTGGTACAGTAGCCACCATCCCAAATAAAATACGTAGACCAAATCATCTTGTATGAAGATTCCCCAAATCGCCCTAAACTTACTCAGGGCAAGTGGCTTTCCTACCACAGAATCCTTATGCTACTCTTTTACGCAACTCCTCGACTTTTGCTTTTCATACTTTGACCTGCTAGTATTTCAGCCACTGCAAGACAACTCCCACATGTCCTTCCTTATTCTTTGTTGCCCAATTGCAGCCTCAAAACAAAACCCATACTTGTAGCACTTGAACCTATAAATCGCTACCAACTGTAAGCCTCCTTGAAGATCATCTTTCCCTAGCCATCTCTAACCACCACTTCTTAGGCACCACTTTACAACACCCTACCCTGAATGCAAATTGAAAAAGACCATAACATTAGCAAACCTTAATGCGTTCAACAAAGACGGCAACACCACATCAAAAATGAAAATTCCACCATGCTCGAAAATATCAAGTCTCGTTACTCGATCAACCAAAATCCGAACATTCATAGTCTGATTGCCCTTCCTCCGCTGGAATTAGATACAAAACCTCTAAACCATGCACTGAGGAATCCTATTTCTGAATCATTCACTGCCGCGATCCATAAATAAGTACCCTACCACTTACATCAACACTACACGATAACAACGCATGAACATCATAACAATCAGTGTACAACCTCAAAACCAAGGCAATACTGATACCGGGATGGGATGACAGAACACCCTTCCACAAGAAGACTATAATACCCCGCTTGCATACACATGGAGAAATATCCTGCTCCACGTCTGTAGTACCACTACAACTCCTTGATGCCCAATTGACATGATCGCTCAACATCGTTTAATAATAAGAAGGAAGGGAACGAAGGCATAAGCCTCAATGGAAATCAAATCGCACGAAGAGGAATAAAGAAGGGAAGTGCTCCTAACAGCCTTGTAGCCTCTCGAAGATAAGTATAGACGTCTTTGTACAGATCCACAAGACTCTACTAGACTTGCCCCTGACTCGTGAGACCTAATTGAACCTAATGCTCTGATACTAAGTTGTGGATGCCAAACATTACGTACAAGTCACAAATCAAGATACGAAACTTTTCCAAGGCTCTGAACTCCAAACGGACATCGATAACATCCAAATCTACTTCAAACTAAACTTATAAAATTCTAAAATATTCAAAATGCCAACTTTGCATAATAAGAGCCGAAATGCTCCCGGACAACCCATATGAGCATATTAGCCCGAGCCAGAATGAAGATCATCCCTATAACCTTGGCTAACAAGCCTAAGAACAAACTTCCAATATCCGGAATTCTTCACGAGACCCGATTCTAACATACAAACACTGCATCAATCAATACACACTAAACCAAAACATGATCGTGCATTTTTGCTGAAATCACACCATGCATTGCATAATTCGCATGCCCATAATAATATTCTCCGACCACAAAAGCTGCAATTTCACGAATGTGATGCCCGCAATATGACTCATAACACATATAAGCCATGTTCAAACTGTCGCAATACTGCCACGATGAAAGAGACGCGTACAAACTAATAACCACCCGCTGAATCAACAAATGATGGAGTCTCTCCTCCTAAAAAGGACCATTACCTCATTCTGAACTGAATAATGATGTTTGCTCTTTAATATACCCTACATAACTCCGACCACACTGTTCACAGGTCCAATAACCTCGTCTCACCCAGTACTAGATGTTTAGGCAATAAGTCATCTCAAACACTGCCAAAGAAATATGTCATATGCGTCAACAAGCAACAAACTCAAATGCGATACATAAGGAAAAACAGACTCTCGAAAGGACCTACCTAGCCCGTGTAACAAATAAGACGGTCGATCAGACGCTATTAACCTATATCAGAGAATGAGAAATAAACTACACAAGAATAGATATAGGGAACCATACTCCACATCTCACTGTTGCGGCATGCAACCCGATCCAAACAACATACCCGAACCACACATAACAATAAATAAGGGAATACCCATCAAGCCATAATGATCATACCTACGAAATACTGACTATCGACACAAGCACGCCAAGTGCAAAAATAGAACCCTAGGGAGATAGATAGCGCAATACGCTACAAAGCCCAAACACAACTAAGGTGCGATAAATGACCTGCATCTCGAGAGACATCCTTCTCATATAATACTACAAGCTACATGAGACCTCAACACATGTGTGGATAATCAAGCTGTATCATAACCCACATGACACAATAGATTATTACGTGGAATAACTGATGACGGGAATAACATCCAGTGTCCGAAGACTCATCCATAAGCGATGCTATGTTTAATGAACAAATCCGGTCTGATGTAGAGCACACATTCATATTAGACCCATCAACGAGCCTCAAGCCGATTCTGATCATACCATACTGGGATAATAACCTTTCACGGATCTATAATAACCTTTTACATGAAACACAAGAACAACAGTCAAATCCGAAACAAACTCACACAGTCCACAACCCAAGGAATAGAACTCCTTTCAGGCCTAAACCCTCACATTAGCAATAGTACCAAAATCTCTATAACTGGTTTCAATCCTTAATAATCAAGTGACTATCATGTCACACCTATAACAATTTCCTCGTGGGATACGCTCCCATGACCTTTCTCGCCAGGTAGCAAAGTTTGCACCTCCACACCACTAACCGTACTAATTCTGTAAAGCCAACCAAGAGTACGCAATTCAATACACAAAGTCTCTTACACATGACACCATTCTCAAGTGACACTAAAGATGATGTCAGCTTACTCTGAACTTCTAGATCCTTTCCCCCGCTCCTCCGAGCTCGGGATATTCTCATCAAACTGAACCGTAGCCTTGATCCTCAACCTCCAATTTCCATAACTGCGGAAAATACAAACCTCAAGTTGTGATCTAAACCTCCTTAACTCTTTCGGGATCCATATACACATAACAGGCCATTATAATCAAATATCTCTAAATTAATCAAATCATGGCAGTTGTCGAGCCCGTATGTATAAACACAAACCACTTGTATAACATAACACTAACGGAGCATTGCCACAACTATGTTGATTCAAATCATTACTAGTCGACCCCACTTCTTCCAATTTACTCTGGATTTGCCTTAGAAATAATAATCATAGCTCCATTCAAAACATAACGAACTAAATCTGCACTCATCCCAAGTGACCCGAATGAGGAGACCGCCTCGTCTCAATACTCATGAACCATCTCATGCCCTACTCATGTGCACAACAACATCTCTAACCGTTACACCCATTCTAAAAGACCTTCCGCCAACTAGAAGTTATTTCTCCCTTTCCTCAAATACTGTATTGTAGACTCGATGATAACATAGAACACTCCAAGCCCCCCGTTCATAATCAATTGCAAAAACCCGATCCTTATACACACCACAGATCAAAAATCCTTAGGCATTGCACTTTAATTCTTTATCCCACTAGGGTCGTTATTGAGAGTCACCCACTCTGACCGGGTCCCGAATATAACCAAACTCCAATGCTCTGCTAGAACATGAACACCATATCAAATAAGCAACCAGTTGAATTGTTTTCCTTATACATTATATCCACAAGAAGCATAAAGTCTGAGTCTTCCCCAAACCTGCACATAAATCGATAAGGTGGAATATAGCACATATTCATCAACTTCCTTGCTCGAATTACCCCTAATATTTTCTTTTCTTTGTCATAAATAATCCATCAATGCCTCGATAACCATAAACAACACAAGCAGACAACCATGCGATACAATCGTAGATGGTGGGCTCCCCCACTTAGCTTTAAGTTACCATCACATAATGTAGAACCCACAAGGATTCCTCCTTCTCTATTACCATGATCTCACACCATTAACTTGCCAAACCTCTCGACATCTATTATTAGACTCTTTATAAAGAATCCCGAATTATCAGCCTCAATTGCGTACTCGACCTTCTGCCGGGTAGTAAGTAGAATTACTCATAGAAAGTTCATCAACATCACATAATCGCCAACCTGTTTACAGGAGATAACCCATATATGGGAATTCCATACCGACATCCTCCAACGACGCTGCATTGGGTACAACTACCATGAATCCAGTAAACCCTCCTGAGCCTATACTCGTCCACCAGTTGTAGAAATGTGTTCACTCCCCATCGTCATCAACTGAAAATATGAAAATACATTCCAAATTCGGAATCACGTTGCATCCAAAAATGATAATCAAGTTTTCACACACCTCTTCATTTCAAGAAAACTTCATTGTGCCATATTCCATCTCCTTTGGTACAGTAGCCACCATCCCAAATAAAATACGTAGACCAAATCACCTTCCATCGCGATTCCCCAAATCTCCCTAAACTTTCTCAAGGCAAGTGGCTTTCCTGCCACAGAATCCTTATTTTACCATGCCACCCCTACTTCGGTTAAACCACATCCTTTAAGCAACTCCTCGACTTCTGCTCATCATACTTTGACCTGCTAGTATTTCCACCACCGCAAGACACCTCCCACATGTCCTTCCTCATTCTTCGCTGCCCAAAATGCAGCCTCAAATCAAAATCCATACCTGTAGCACCTGAACCAATAAATTGCTACCAACTTTAGCCTCCTCGAAGAAAATCTTTCCCGAGCCATCAACATTACAAACACCAATTCGATTTTCGAAACCGCTATACACAGCCAACTCTCACAATCGCATCTCAGGTGTCACTTTACAATACCCTTGCCCGAATGCAAATTGAAGAATACCATAACACCGACAAACCTTAATTCGCTCAACAAGGACGACGACACCACATCACAAATGAAAATTTTACCATGCTCGAAAATATCAAATCTTGTTACTCCATCAACTAAAACTTGAACGTACATAGTCCGATTACCCATCATCTGTTGAAATTAGATACATAATCTCTAAACTATGAACTGAGGAATCCGTTTTTCGAGTGATTCACTGCCGCGATCCATAAATAATCACCCTACCACTTACATCAACATTGCACGATAACAATGCACTAACATCATAACAATCAGTGCACAACCTCAAATCCATGGGCAATACTGATACCATGATGAGATGACACAACACCCTTCCATAACAACACGATAATCACCCGCTCGCATACGCAGGGAGAAACATCCTGCTCCACTTCTGTAGTACCGCTGCAACTCCTCGATGCCCAATTGATATAAGCGCTCAACATCGTTTAAGAATGAGTAGGATGGTAATGAAGGCATAAGCCTCAATGGAAATTAAATCACACGAAGAGGAATCAAGAAGGGAAGTTCTCCAAACATCTCTGTAGCATCTCAAAGCTAAGTACAAACATTTTCGTACCGATCCGCAAGACTCTACTAGACTTGCTCCTTACTCGTGAGACCTAAGTGAACCTAACGCTCCGATACCAAGCTATCATGACCCAAATCTATTAACGGTCGTGATGCCACCTAACACCGCCGTCAAGCAAGCCAATGGTGATCGATCATCTTATTTACACATTTTAGTATTTGGAAATCATAATTTTTGTTAATTAAATAGTAATGAAATAGAATTTACAGAGTAAAATGACAATAACTACATGCACTACTGTACCAATCACCCAAAATAAGCCCAAAACACCTGGTGTCACAAGTGCATGAGCATCAACTAGAAAATATAATAAAGTACAACATCTATCTGGAATACAAATTAGACGGGAGAATGTAAATAACTGTGATGGAGACTCTGCATGCTGCAGATCGTAACATGGAATGCAGCTCATGGTAAAGTACTTGCAATGGCTGCGCATTTGTGCCCAAAAGATCCCAGACATATATCTACATGCACAATAAGTGCAGCAAGTGCAGCATGAGTACATAAATCAACGCGTACCTAGTAAGTATCTAGTCTAACCCCGGAGAAGTATTGACGAGGGGTCAACAATGACACTTACTAGTGGTCCAATAAATCATGTACAAAAAGAAGTACACAGATGTGAGGCAGAGTAAATATACGAAATAAACAAGTACAAATATGTGGTACAATCCTCCCCTCGATGAATAACTCAAGCTCTCAATTAGCAGTTACCTCCTCAATCAGAATATATATATATATATATATATATATATATAATGGACCTCACCAGATAGGGCGTCATAATCCAAATCAAGAAAACTCGCAGATACATTTGTTTCTTGTCAATCATTACGCACGATTTTGTAAGAGTATTTTATAGAAATGCCGAGGCGTGCGGCCCGATCTCATCATACTATGTGTACTATCGAGGGTCGAACGACACGAACCATAGATGCATCTATTATACTGTCGATGCAAACAACCCGCTCCTATGAGAGTGTGGTACAAAATCTTGTCGAGGCACACGGCCCGCTCCCATTATATTAAGAAGATTTGAAGGGTCCTTGACCCCACTCACAAATAAACATGTGAGTTATAATATTTAAGGAAAACTTTTTGATAAAAATTCATAGAGCGGAAGAAATTCGTAAGAGGAGTACAATTATTCCGCAACTAACCATGAAGCCCGTCAAATCTCTACAACAGTAAGTCTATCATTCTATGCAAATCTAATATCAAGTCGTAACGTAAAATAAAAAAATTTAATAGGCAAGGGACAACTCAAATATTACAGTTATAGCATGGAGGGAACATAAGTCTACCCTAACATAACATGAATCTAGCTATGCATGGACTCTCATCACCTCGTGCGTACGTAGCCCCCGCAACAAGTATCATATAACAAATACATAACCTAGGGGTAGTTCCCCCCTCACAGAGTTAGACAGGAGACTTACCTCGCTCCGAAACTCCATAGCCGGCTCTAACGCCACTCTAACACCTCAAACCGATGCCCGTCTCTCCATAACTAGTCAAACAATGTGCAAATCCATAAATATATACCCTATTACCCATATTTTAAAAATTTATAATGATTCCCAACACAGCACAAAGAGCCAACAAAGTCAACCCTCGGGCCTACATGCCCAGATTTTGAATATATTTGAATATAAACTCTACCTATAGCATTAAAATCTCAAATATATAATTTATTCCTAACTCCACTTTCAAAATCTTTGTCGAAATCCAAAATTATCAACTCTAGGTATTCCTCTTAAAATCCAAATATTTTCCATAAACTTCCATGTAAAAATCCGTATATAATACAAGTATTTCACTATAATTGTATGGGGATTACTTACCTTGCAATGGTTGATGAAAATATCCACTTGAATCTTTTCAAAAATCGCCGAAACCATTAAGAATGAAAGAAAATTGGCCAAATCCTGTATGAAGCTCCAATTCTGCCTAGCGTTTCCTCGCACATGCGGAACAGTAGCCATTTCTATGGCTCTGCACCTGCCGAAAATCCATCGCAAGTGTGGCTACAACACAAACCAATAGTAGCGCACCAGCGTTTCCACTCCTGCGGGCCTCAAGCGCTTCCGTGCTCGCGCGCTTGCTCTTGCATGTCTGCTTTTGCGACCCATGCCTTCTTGGCCAACCTCTGCTTCTACGCTCCAATGGTAGCATCTAAGATTACGCAGGTGCGAGAATTCCTTTGCACCTATGACCTCTGCCCAGTTCACTTGCAGCCGCTTCTGTGGTTCACTGCCTCGCTTCTGCGATGAAGCTTCCGCAGAAGCAGTTGCACCAGCAACCAAAATTCTCTAGCTTTTCCATAAGTCACAAATCCGATCCGTTAACCATCCATAATCCACCCGAGGCCCTTGATACCTTGGCCAAACATACGAACGCGTCCCAAAATACATTACAAACTTAGTCGAGGCCACAAATCACAGCAAATAACATCTAATTACTAATCGACGGCGAAAACCTTTCTTTCAACTTTCCAACCTTCAAACATCGCAGAATGCGTCCGAATTATACTTAAACATCCAAGAATGACGCCAAACTTTACGTGCAAGTCACAAATCATGATACTAACCTATTTCAAGGCTCGGAACTCCAAACGATCATCGATAACATCAAAATCCACTTCATACCAAACTTATGAAATTCTAAAACGTTCAAAATGCCAACTTTCCATAATAAGCACTGAAATACTCCCGGACCAACTGATACTCAACCCGAACACACGCCCAAGTCCTAAATCATCATACAAACCTATTGGAACCTCGAATCTTGCTTTCGAGGTCCTTTACTCAAAAGTCAAACCTTAGTTAATTCTTACAACTTATAGCTTCCGAATTTAGAAGTTTCTTTCCAAATCACCTTCGAACTTTCCGAAATTTAATTCCGACCACACGTACAAGTCATTGAATATGCAATGAGGCTACTCAAGGCCTCAAAGATCCGAACAATGTTCTAGAGATCAAAGAGACCGGCCAGGTCGTTACAACTAGCTGCTTCTAGAGGCTCTACGCAAACATGGCCACAAAAGTGCGAACGTGATGCGTCAACCACCCAAGCCTACGCGGACACAGTGTTCTTATGTAAATGTGTAGTCCAAATTGCATGTCCTCCTCATTTTGACCAACCACTACGCGATCACAATAGTCCAATGTGAACACGATGAGTTAGCTCTTCCTAGGTTCTCGATTGAGAAACTAGAACTGTGAACGCAAAGAAGAAAGGTTGACAGTCACCAAACACACTACGTGATCGCGGCCACACCTTTACGATCACGAAAAATACCTAAAGCATCATAAAAACCAGCAATTCTACACACCCAAAAATGGTTTGAAACTAATCGGAAACACACCCGAGTCCCTCGGGACCTCGTTCGAACACACCAACAAATTCCAAAATATAACACAGACCTACCCAAGACCTCAAATCACACAAAACAACATAGAAACAATTAAGCACACCTCAATTCAAGCATAATGAACTAATACACTTCTAACTTCCAAAGCTCATATTAAACCATATCAAATCAACTCTGAACGACTTCAAATTTTGCATGCAAGTCTCAAATGGAACAACATAACTACACCAACTCCTAAAACTGCAATCTAGACCGTATATCAACAAAGTCAACCTTCGGTTAAACCTGTCAACCTTCCAAACCTTCAACATTCCAACTTTCGCCAATTTAAGCACAAATAACCTAGGAACCTACAAATCCATATTAAGACATATTCCTAAGTCCAAAATCACCATACAAAGCTATTGGAACCTTCAAAATACTAAGTCAAACTTTGATCAACTCTTACAACTTAAAGCTTCTAAAATGAGAATCATTCTTCCAAATTAATCTCGAACCACTCAAAAACCGAAATCGACCATACATGCTAGCACAATACATCATATAAAGCTACTGCAACCTCGAACCACTGAATATAACACAAATAATCAAAATGACTAGTTGGGTCATTACACCTTATATGGAAAGCGATGTTGCTCTCCAGTTGGTTAGTTTATGCCTTAAGAGGCTAGGTTGTTGGGCGTCGATTTGGGATGTGATGCTTTAGAGAAGGTGAAGTTGATTGAGGAATGGCTTCGTAAAGCGTAGTCCAGGAAATGAGTTATGCTAATAGGAGGGCTTGTGATGTAGCATTCGTGGTAAGTGAGAGGTTTCTACTCAGAGTTTCACCCATGAAGGTTGTGATGAGGTTCGAGAAAAAGGGAAAGTTGAGCCCTACGTATGATGAACTTTTTGATATTCTTGATAGAGTGTGGATAGTGGCCTACATACTTGCATTGCCAGCCATCTTATCAGTAGTTCACCCGGTGTTCCATGTTTTCATGTCCAGAAATAGTATGCCATCAGCTATTTTGAACAGGCAAATCCGGAAGTTGAGATAGAAGAACATTGCATCTATGAAGCTTCAATGGAGGGGTCAACTTAACGAGAAGGTTACTTGGGGGATCGAGCACGATATGTGGAGCTGTTATCCTTATATTTTTGGCACTTTGGGTATGTCTCTATACTCGTTTGAGGACGAACATTTATTTAAGACGGGGATGTTGTAATGACCCGATTAGTCATTTTATGAATTTAAGACCTATTTCCCCTTTTGAAGCTTCTCGTGTGTGTATTTGTGGTTATGTGACTTGCGTAAATGTTTCGTTTCGTTTCAGGAAGGTTTTGGGTTGATGTGGAACATTTGGATCTTAGTTTGGAAATGTTAATTGAGGTTTTACATTTGTGAAAATTATCCCAAAATAGTATTTTGATGGCTCCAGTAAGTTCGTATGGTGAGTTTTCACTTAGGAATAAGTCCGAAATGGGATTTGGGGGTTCCTAGGTCGATTTGGCTCTTTTTGTCGAAAGTTGGCAATTCGGAAGTTTAGAAATTTTTTACGTTTGACCATGGGTTGACTTTATATCTATCGGGTTAGGATTTTAATTTAGAGACTTAGGATATGTCCATTTTATTAATTAGAACTTATGTGCAAAGTTTGGCGTCATTTTGAGTTGGTTTGGTGGGTATCAAACGCGTGGTTGTGATTTTAATGATTCTTGAGTTTCAATGTGAATTCCACGAGTTTTGTTATTCAATTCGTGGTCCAGGTGTTATTTTGGCATTTTGCGCTCATGAGTATGTTTTTATGATTTTGTTTTACTTTTGTGGATGTTTGACGTGGAGCCCCGGGTGCTCGGTTGAGTTTCAGACGCGTTTCAGAGCGATTTTGTCTGTTTTAGATTTTTACTCATTTTTGGGCTGATGCTGCAGGTCTTGCAAATGCGAGATCCTATTTGATTTTGAGTGCCTCACATTTTCAAGTTGGGTATTGAATTTGAATGGTTGACTGGGTGCTGGGATGTTCTCTTTTGTGGACTATTGGATCGCATTTGCGATGGGGCAACTGGGCAGGTGTGACCGCAATTGCGATCAATGGGTCGATTTTGCAAAGGGGTCTTTCTTCCCATTGGCAAAGTGCGTGACACTTTTGCGACATTCCTTGGGCTCAGCAGGCATCGCATTTGCGAGGGTTCGCTTTGCAACTTCTGCAGCTAAACAAAAATTGGGATTTCGGGATTTAGTCTTATCTTATCACATTGTTTAGCCGTAGACTCGCTGGGAGGCGATTTTAGAAGGGGATTTTTATACAAAGTTATTGGGTAATTGATTTTGACTCAATTTCGATATTATATCAATATTATCTATTAATCCATGAGATTTGAATCGAACATTTTTGAGATATTTCACTATAATTTGAAGAAAATAAAAATTTTAGATTTGAGAGTCGAATTGGACTCGAATTTAAAAATCAAACATATATATGGACTCGTGGGGTTATGCGTAGTCGAGATCTAACCCTTGACTCGGATTTTGATGGGACGAGCCTGGGGTTGACTTTTATTGATTGGGGAATTGTGTAAAGATCTTAACTTTATTAATCGAAATTGGTTTCTCTTGTATTGTTTGATATTATTAAGTCGTTATTGGCTAGATTTGAGCCGTGTAGAGGTAAAGTTTAAAGGAAAATAATTTTAGAGTATTGATTTGGCCGAATGGAGGTAAGTATCTTGCCTAACTTTGTGCGGAGAATTAGCCCTTAGGATTTAGTTTAATTTGCATAATTTGTGATATGTGAAATGGCATGTATATAAGGTGACGAGTATGTACATGGGCGTATGTATGGTAATTGACCGAATTCAGACCTTAGGCTATTAATATGCCTTGAATTAGAGTCGTTTTCTATATGAAACATGTTTTATTATTGTTCACTCCCTGCACACTTAGGTTATTGTTATAATTCTTGTACACATTGTTATTGAGTCGTGGACTAGATCGTGTATGACTTTGGTATTGTTATTTTGGTGATGTTATGGCACATCTGTACGTGATGTGCGGGTTGATTGTTATTGTGTGAATTATAAGGGTGGTGAGATATGCATGTAGCAACATAAGGGTGGTGTTTATTGATGCGCATGCGGCGAGATAAAGATGTCTTGTACATGTGTTACAAATAAGAAAAATATTTCATTGCGATGCATACGCGACGAGGTAAGGGGGCTTATGTGCGTGTAGCTATATAAGGGAAAATATTTCATTGTGAAGTTCACTCAGCGTCACAAGAGTGGCTTGATGATGATGTGTTGTGGTATTTCGGGGTGATTTTTGATTTTACTCATGTGTTGGAACAAGTTGATGTTTTGAACATTATAAGTGAGCTCTTTGACTTATTAATCAGTTGTCCAAGAATGTGTTCGTAGTTTGTGAGCACCTCAACTGCTTTCTTCAAAGAGTAAGGACTAATAGATGAAATGATTATAGTGTCATCTGCGTAAGCCGAATGGATTAATGGATCTGTCCATTTGGGCATTCAAAATCCTTTGAAATTCTTTTCTAAGAATTATTGTTCAGTATTCTTGATAGTAACTCCGCAGACAGAATGAACAAAGTAGGAGATAGTGGATCACCTTGTTTCACCCTTCTGCTGGATTTGAAGAACCCTGGTGCTTGGCCATTGATTAGCACTGAGTACCAATTGTTGACCAATAAGTTGCCTATTATGTTGATGAAATGCTCTGCAAACCCCATCTTCTCAAAACATGTAGAGGATATTTCCAAGATACCTTATAACAAGCCTTCGCCATATGAAGATTTATTACAATATTGGTTGGTTTCCCTCTCAACCTTATATATGCGATTATTTCTCGTGTGAGCAAAATATTTTTAAAAATACTCCTTCCTTTAACAAAGACACATTGGTTTTGCGAAATCAAAGATGGGAGTATCTTCTCCATTCTGTCATGTAATACCCTAGATATTACCTTGTTGATGAAATTGCTTAAACTTATTAGGTCTTAAGTCTGAGAATATTTGCACTTGATGTTTCTTAGGCAGCATGATAATATTAGTGTGTGTTATGGATTTTGGTAGTGGTAGCACACCATAGAACTCTTGAAGCAACATGTAGATATCTTCTCCCACAATGTCCCAGCATGTTTGGTAGAACAAGTCAGTGAAACCATCTGGTCCACTTGCACTATCACCAGACAAACCAAATATTGTATTCATCACTTCATCTATTGTAGGATATTTGCACAACTCTAAATTTTGTTCAAGTGTCACCATAGTAGGTACATTATTAAACATTTCATAGTTAGCGGTATTCCTTTCTTGTGTAAACTGGTTGCTGAATAACTCCTCTGTAACATTTGCCATAAGTTCATGTGTTTCAAGACAATTACCATATGAGTCCAGAATCCTTTTGAGATTCAATTTCTGTCTTTTGTCGTTTACATGATTGTGAAAGAATCTTGTGTTTCTATCCTCTTTAGCGAACCAGTTCATTCATGCTTTTTGTTTCTAGTATTGTTCTTCAATGCTCATGTATATTTTTAATCCTGCATGTGCTTGTTGATGTCCAATTCTGTTTGCAATTGTTGGTTCCTCCTCAAATAGTATCTCCTTTAATCTGACAATATACTCCCTAATAGCTAGTTGCTTAAAGATATCTCCAAAAGTAACTTTACTCGAGCGTGAAAGGGCAGCTTTGACTCTCTTCAATTTATGTTTGAACATCCAGAAAGGATCCCAATAAAATCAGTCCACCAGTTTTGTTTGACCACCTGTTTGAAAGTGTCATGCTTTGTCCAGAAATGGATGGACCTGAAATGTTTAACAAATTGCATAGACTCCTGTCCACACCTCATCAGCAAAGGTGCGTGATTTGATCATGTCAATATCAGGTGCTATACTTCTAAAGTTGGGAAGAGATTCTCGAAAGGAAATTTGACAAAGATTCTGTCAAGTCGTTTGAAAATACATTGTTCATTTGGTCTACCATTCCACCAAGTGAAAGGACTGCCCTTGTAACCAAGGTCAAATAAACAATAACAGTTAACACATAAGGCAAAGTCTTCATATTCAGGTGGGTGAACTGGTAGACCTCTTATCTTTTCATCTTCATGTAATACCACATTGAAATCACCTCCAATAACCCAAGGCATATCCATTTCACTAGCCAAGAATTATAAGTAGTCCCACAGTTCTAGCCTTTCAAGTGAAGATCATTTGGCATACACAAAAGTCATGATGATGTGTCTTGATATTACCTGAAGAAATACCTTAATAGTAACCTACTACTAGGTGTCCATAATCAATTCCCATTCTACACCAGCTTCAATGAACAACCAAATTTATCCATTAATGTTCGACATAGTAGCTTCCATTCCAAGTCTTCTTCTGTAAGTATGAATATGCCTATAGTTATGGAAAGGTTCCATCATTGCTACAATTGAAAACCTATGTTCTCTCTGCATGTTGATCACTATCTGAAAGTCCTGTTGACTATTAACATACCTTATGTTCCAAATGAGAGACTTTATCATCATTTAGTTTGTGAGGCTGCCCTTCGAGGCAAGAATCTTTTTGGTTGTTGAGTTTCTTTTTGTTGGCCTTGTTTTTTNAACAAGCCTTCGCCATATGAAGATTTATTACAACATTGGTTGGTTTCCCTCTCAACCTTATATATGCGATTATTTCTCGTGTGAGCAAAATATTTTAAAAAATACTCCTTCCTTTAACAAAGACATATTGGTTTTGCAAAATCAAAGATGGGAGTATCTTCTCCATTCTGTCATATAATACCCTAGATATTACCTTGTTGATGAAATTGCTTAAACTTATTAGGTCTTAAGTCTGAGAATGTTTGCACTTGATGTTTCTTAGGCAGCATGATAATATTAGTGTGTGTTATGGATTTTGGTAGTGGTAGCACACCATAGATCTCTTGAAGCAACATGTAGATATCTTCTCCCACAATGTCCCAGCATGTTTGGTAGAACAAGTCAGTGAAACCATCTGGTCCACTTGCACTATCACTAGACAAACCAAATATTGTATTCATCACTTCATCTATTGTAGGATATTTGCACAACTCTAAATTTTGTTCAAGTGTCACCATAGTAGGTACATTATTAAGCATTTCATAGTTAGCAGTATTCCTTGCTTGTGTAAACTGGTTGCTGAATAACTCCTCTGTAACATTTGCCATAAGTTCATGTGTTTCAAGACAATTACCATATGAGTCCAGAATCCTTTTGAGATTCAATTTCTGTCTCTTATCGTTTACATGTTTGTGAAAGAATCTTGTGTTTCTATCCCCTTCAGCAAACCAGTTCATTCATGCTTTTTGTTTCCAGTATTATTCTTCAATGCTCATGTATTTTTTCAATCCTGCATGTGCTTGTTGATGTCCAATTCTGTTTGCAATTGTTGGTTCCTCCTCAAATAGTATCTCTTTTAATCTGACAATATATCCCTAATAGCTAGTTGCTTAAAGATATCTCCAAAAGTAACTTTACTCGAGCGTGAAAGGGCAGCTTTGACTCTCTTCAATTTATGTTTGAACATCCAGAAAGGATCCCAATAAAATCAGTCCACCGGTTTAGTTTGACCACCTGTTTGAAAGTGTCATGCTTTGTCCAGAAATGGATGGACCTGAAATGTTTAACAAATTGCATAGACTCCTGTCCACACCTCATCAGCAAAGGTGCGTGATTTGATCATGTCAATATCAGGTGCTATACTTCTAAAGTTGGGAAGAGATTCTCGAAAGGAAATTTGACAAAGATTCTGTCAAGTCGTTTGAAAATACATTGTTCATTTGGTCTACCATTCCACCAAGTGAAAGGACTGCCCTTGTAACCAAGGTCAAATAAACAATAACAGTTAACACATAAGGCAAAGTCTTCATATTCAGGTGGGTGAACTGGTAGACCTCTTATCTTTTCATCTTCATGTAATACCACATTGAAATCACCTCCAATAACCCAAGGCATATCCATTTCACTAGCCAAGAATTATAAGTAGTCCCACAGTTCTAGCCTTTCAAGTGAAGATCATTTGGCATACACAAAAGTCATGATGATGTGTCTTGATATTACCTGAAGAAATACCTTAATAGTAACCTACTACTAGGTGTCCATAATCAATTCCCATTCTACACCAGCTTCAATGAACAACCAAATTTATCCATTAATGTTCGACATAGTAGCTTCCATTCCAAGTCTTCTTCTGTAAGTATGAATATGCCTATAGTTATGGAAAGGTTCCATCATTGCTACAATTGAAAACCTATGTTCTCTCTGCATGTTGATCACTATCTGAAAGTCCTGTTGACTATTAACATACCTTATGTTCCAAATGAGAGACTTTATCATCATTTAGTTTGTGAGGCTGCCCTTCGAGGCAAGAATCTTTTTGGTTGTTGAGTTTCTTTTTGTTGGCCTTGTTTTTTGTTTTCTTTCTAGATTTATCCCTAGCCCTTAGAGATAAATCAGCATCCCTTCCTTCTACTCTAAAGTTTCCAGTTGTGGATTCATCATCTCATTTTTCCTCATATTGTGCAATGTCAACTACGCCCTGCTGCAAGTTAACTGGTGCAACAGTATGAGTGACAAGTTCATGTAGGAACTGTAAAGGTGTTTCAAGGGAATGTTGACCTCAATTTGTCAGGGTTGTCCAGTATCTGGTGCACAATGCACAGGAAGTGGATCAGCATCACTTTCTTGATGGGGTATCATAGCATGGTTACCGTTATTTCTATTTACATTGTTAGTCATTAAATGAGTATGATCTCTAGTTGTCAAACGTTGCTGCATCTTCTTGAACTGCAACTCATATGTAGATTCCAGAGTAGTGTGGTCTGTGGGTATGAGATATTGATTTGCTGCTCCAGTGGTTTGTATTGCCTTTGTACCAGTAGTTTGAAGATCTTGTTAAGATATTACAGTGAGTGGAATCTCCCTAGGGGAACTAGTGGTGCAAGTACTTGAGTTGTTTACAGTGGTTGCTTGTCCTGACTATTTATTGAACTCTTGGTTGTCAACTTTTATACATGCATTTGAGACAAACCTCAATTAGAATCCTCTAGTTCATCACTCCATACTTGTTTATCAGATCTTGTATTTCCAGTAGACTTTGGTGATATCTCCAATGTTTGAAAGGGTATATGTTGACATGAATAATTTAGTGGAACATTTAGTATTTTCTTTGGGGTTCTAAACCTCTCTCGTACCTAGTAAATTATCCTTACCATTGTAGCTATTCCTCTGTTTCCATCAGACTCAGTGGGTGTGTTCTTTCTAGTTCCAGAACCTTTAATGTTGAAGCTTGGATTGTCAATATTATTGGCCTACCCTATATTCTCATTCACATTAGATTCTAGTATTTATTGTACCTGTCGTTCAGGAACATTCTAGTCTCTTGGAATGGTATTAGAGCCTCCTGCAACATATTTTTCTGATTCCAAAATTGGTTGATGTTGCAGGTTTGTTTTTATATTCAGCAATTTTGGAAATGTTTTCCCTCCTTATGGAAGCATTTGCAGTAGTATACTCAATAGAGCATGATATTCCAACAGACCTTAAATGTTGTTTCTGTTAATTCCTATTGGTTTCCAATATTTGAATCTTTTGTTGTTGGTCGGGGGACTTGTCCTTGTCTCTACTATCGGATTTGTTAGTCACATTGGTGTTAGTTACAATAGCTCCATTTTCCTAAAGGTATATCTCATTGGCAGCAGTAGATTGTATGTTGTTTATAATTGTGTGCCCCTTTGAATGATCCTCCTGATGTTTTGGCTGAGAAGCACTCACTCGATTGAGATCCCATATCTCTTCTAGTGTCTCTTTGTCAATCAACTTTTCTCTATGAATTACAACATCACCATCTACAACCTTGTGAGGGGTGTCTGATACACTTGCAAGAGTTGTTGTTGGAACAATTTGCGATTTGGTAAGTAAACATGTGGTCTGGACTATTTTGTTTACATTTGCTTCGGGTAGTTGCTCATAAGCCTGTTTGAGTTTTGTTTATCTGTTTCTATGGTTGATACCCTTAACATTATCATTCTTTTGAGATTGCCACTGATCTTTGGGATGGTTTTCTTTTGTTGGGTGTTGTGTAGTAGCTGTGTGATTTATTTTTCCTTGGTGTTCCTCCATTTGGTTTTATTCAACTATTTTCTGGCTGGAATTCTGATCCTTGTTCTGTCCCTATAAGATATGTTCCTGATGTGTTCCACTTGCTCCCTCATGCTTGCTTCTAGGGTGATTGTATTTTTTGTGAGATATTTCTCCTGTTACCTTCTTCTTCTCTTGTTTTTCTCTTTTTTTATAGAGTATTAGTACTCTTTATGACCCAGGTGTCTACAATGTAAGCAGTAATCTGGGAGATCTTCATACACCACTACCAGCCACTGGCCATCCCCGTTATAATCCTGATTTTCATCAAATCCATGCCACACATTATGGGCTCTTTCTTGAGTTAAGTCCACCTGCATCTTAACTTTTGCAACACTCCCTCTTTTTTTGCATTGATGCTAGATCCAGATATAGAACCTTCCCAATAGGTGATAATAAAACTGGTAAGACCTCNTTAACTTTTGCAACACTCCCTCTTTTTTTTGCATTGATGCTAGATCCAAATATAGAACCTTCCCAATAAGTGATAATAAAATTGGTAAGACCTCCCTGTAGTAGAAATGCCATGGCAGCTCAGGGATCACTATCCAAACAGGGACAATAGGAGTATCTTCATTTGGATTGATGTTGGGTGTCCAAGCCTGCAATTCCATTCTTTGGCCTTGAATATACATAAACATTTTTGTCCAGACAGTGGTGTGATCATACTCATTGTCTAGGTCGATGTAAACTGGTCTAGCATTGAAATAAGCTATCTTAACTACTCCTCTGACTCTAGTTTGTATAAAGAAGCTTCTCCTAATTTGTTCCATTCTATGCATTGTATTTAGAAACTTTCCAACAATTGTATATTGGGACCTATGTGCAAGAGTGATCATGTAATCATTTTTTGTGAAGATAACTGATGGCTGGCCCTGCTTGGTAGTGATTCTGGGAGCTGTGAACTCTATTGAGGAAATCTCTGTTGCCTAACTTGCTCGCAACTTGGTAGCCAGGGACTGTGCAACAGTAGGAGGTGGTGGTATAGGATAGAAAGGTATTTTAGTTTGTTGGGTATTATTGGCATTTGTTAATGGTGGGGTAGTTGTCTGAATGTTCTAAGGATGGTTGTTTTGGCTAGCAGATATGTTTGGCTGGTTGGTTTTTTCAGATGGGGCTGCAGCATTTGGCCATGTGTATGTAGGGGATGAAGCAGGGAATGGACGGTGACTTAGTGTTTGAGGATTAGTTTCTTTGGGAGGCGAGTTAGGAATGTTGTTGTTCTGGTGTTGGCGTGTAACTGATTTTTGATGTTGAATATCATGATTTTTATCAAAGCTGGTAGATATTTTAGGGAAGGTTGATCGAGTTTGTATGTGAGGTAACTGAGTCTGCGTGGGGACAGTGACATTGTCTGTTAACATATTAGCTGGTGAAGTATCAATTATTTCTTGCTCATAAGGTGCTATAATGTTGTTGGCAGTCAGTTGTTCTTTGGACAAGGGTGTTGTAGAGATAATACCCGATGTTGGCAAATTTGGGGATGGCTGAGTTAGATGAGGTTGATCAGTAGGAGTTGGTTTGATAGCCTACTCCTTATCAATAGGCGACTGCACAATTTATCCTTGGCCAATTGAAGCGCCAGTAACATTATAATCATTTATCATCACAACATCAGGAGCAGCATTTGGTCAAGCATCAAAATTCTCAACATGCGATTTAAATTGGATATTTCGATGACTTCCACAAACTCCTGTTGAATATTTTCCATCCAATTCAATAAACTTTCGCACATCAGAATTAGCATTGGCAACCTGTGCTGGTAATGGGGTTCCTGCTGTAGATTACATTCTTTTGTCACCCTTTTTTGTATTTGTTCTATTGAATTGTCATGACGACTAATCTTAACATGACTGTGTGAAGAACAACCATTAATCTGTTCTTAAATTGACATCGAAAGTAACCTTGGTATTTCGTCAAACCGTTGGCATGTGCGATTCTGCATATACTGTGTTCCGTCATGTTTTAAGGAGTTGCTCATCGAGGTTGTTGTTTTGAGGGGTTGGGATTAATATCCAGATGAATTGGAACGGATTGGCATTGGTGTTGACCAACTTTGTCATCTGTAGCTCCATTGGCGACCAGCCATTGTTTGTCGTCATTGTCTGAAATGATGTGTGTCCGATTGTAATTGAGGTGTTGAGAAACCTCCATGGCTTTGAATCAGTCAATTTGTTTCAAAAACATTGCAGTGAATTGATGTTGTCTCCAGTCATTTTGTTGGTAAGTTGACAATTCCCGCATTGTTGACTGTTGCAGCAAATGTGGAAGAATCGATAAGGGCGCCAACCTGGGTTTGTGCGTAATGTTAATTTGCATTTGTTGGGATTGGTCCGATGGATTTTCTCTATAAGACGAAGGATTTGTGACCATAACTGCCTGTCAATACACTGTACAAATAAATCGCCTATGCAGAGAGAATTTAGTGTAGTATTGAATTTGCATGGGCAGGTGTGACCGCAATTGAGATCAATGCGTCAATTTTGCTAAGGGGTCTTTCTTCCCATTTGCGAAGTGAGTATCGCTTTTGCGACATTCCTTGGGCTCAGCAAGCATCACATTTGCGATAATTTGGTCACAGTTGCGAGGGTTCGCTTTGCAACTTTTGCAGCTAAACAAAAGTTGGGATTTCGGGACTTATGTTTTAACAAATATACTACTAGGTTATCAACCTGGTAGCTAATATATTAAATAAATCTCAAATTGGGTCCAAATATTAAAGTATCCCATAAAATAGGGATGTTCTGAAAATAGTGAATTGTAGGTAACTATTACAGAATAAGAAATGACAATTGTAAGCTATCTCATTTAATGACAGTTTTAGCTCTATACTTGGTGGGAGGCGATTTTAGGAAAGGATTTTCATACAAAGCTATTGGGTAATTGATTTTGACTCAATTTCGATATTATATCATGATTATCTTTTAATCCATGAGATGTTAAGCGAATGTTTTGAGATATTTTACTATATTTCCAAGAAAATAAAAATTTTAAATTTGAGAGTAAAATTGGACTTGGATTAAAAAATCAAATATATATATGGACTCGTGGGGTTATCCATAGTCGAGATCTACCCCTTGACTCGAATTGTATCGAGGAAAGCCTGGGTTGACTTTTATTGATTGAGAAATTGTGTAAAGATCTTAACTTTATTAATCAAAATTGGTTTCTCTTGCGTCGTTTGATATTATTAAGTCGCTATTGACTAGATTTGAGCCGTCTGGAGGTAAATTTTAAAGGAAAAATATTTTTAGAGTATTGATTTGGTCTAATTGAGGTAAGTATCTTTCCTAACTCTGTGTGGGGAATTAACCCTTGGGATTTTGTTTAATTTGCATAATTTGTGATATGTGAAATGCCATGTATATAAGGTGATAAGTATGTACATGGGCGTTTAATTGACCGAATTTAGATCTTAGGCTATTAATATGCCTTGAATTGGAGTTGTTTTTTATATGAAATATGTTTTATTGTTGTTCACTCCCTGTACGCTTATGTTATTGTTATAATTCTTGTACACATTATTATTGAGCCGTGGACTATATCGTGTTATGATTTTGTTATTGTTATTTTGGTGATGTTATGGCACATGTGTACGTGATGTGCAAGTTGATTTTTATTGTGTGGAATATAAGGGTGGTGGGACGTGCATGCGACAACATAAGGGTGGTGTTTATTGATGCACATGCGGCGAGATAAAGGTGGCTTTTATGCATGTTACAAATAAGAAAAATATTTCATTGCGATGCACACGCGACAAGATAAGGGGGCTTATGCGTGTGTAGCTATATAAGGGAAATTATTTCATTGTGAAGCTCACACAGCGTCATAAGAGTGGCTTGATGATGATGTGTTGTGGTATTTCGGGGTGATCCTTGATGTTACTCATGTGTTGGAACAGGTTGATATTTTGAACATTCCTGGTGCCGCGCCCCGTTGTTTTGCCAAAGCGGTTTCGACATGAGACAACTCTTTTAAACAGGTGTTAAAAGAGAAATGCCGACACCTAATGATTTTAAGGTGCGTTAGGGCACCTATTTGTAAATAACTCTACTTTAACTAGTATGTGTCACCAAAGATCGGGTAAGGGCTCAAATTACCTCAAAGAGAAAGTGTTAGGCACTCTTCGAGGTCCACAACTGTGGGTCCCGGCGGAACTTTAAAATTTAAACTATGTGGATTATGTAATTGGACTCGGTGATCAAATAAATAAAGGGAAATTTAGAAGTTGAAGAGTCTTATTAGGGCACGTGAGAGTCGGCACAAATCTTTGTCAGGACCCAAACCAATGGGCCGCGATGGGCACCCGGTACCTTACTCAACCGAGTACCAACATAACATATATTTTCATATCATACTATCATAGATAACTGAGTTAGAAAGACTGCAGTGAGATAAGTAGAATACACCATGTAATACCAACCTATACATAAGACATACAGGCCTATAAGACCAAAATAACCACTCGTACACTGAACATAGGCTGACAAGGCCATACAAGCTTTTACGTACATGACATTTGTCTACAAGCTTCTAAGAATACATAATTGTCATAAAGGTCGGGATAGAGTCCCGCCATACTAAACAATACATGTCTAAATCATACTGACCAGACAAATAATTCTAGAGCAAATGGAGCGTACCAACATCTTCCGCTGAGTTGATAGCCTACTTAGAGGGCTCTCGACCTGTCTATCGGGACCTACGGGTATGAAACGCAGCATCCCCAGGCAAAAGGGACGTCACTACAAATAATGTACCGAATATGTAAGGAATGAAAATCAGTAAATAATAACATGAGAGAAACATAAAGTAAAAGACTCGACATGTACGTCTGCATAGCTCTGTGAATCATTTCATTTTTATAATGTCATGCATATGCGTATAAATATCATACCATGCATAGGCATCCCATCATATGATTTCGGCCACTGAGGAAAATCATCAACGTATACCAGGTGATCAGGTGGTGTTGCATATATAACGCCATAATCTTTTTCCATAAACGCCATCTGGTCATGGGTCAATATACATGTATAAATGCATGAAATGCATAAGAAATACGTTACTAAGATTTCTAGGAATATTATAAAATCAATATGCCTTTCGGATAAACTTTATCAAATACGTATTTTTCTGAAACCCATGAACAGAAGATATAATAATAATTCACATGGGGAATTAATAATATAGACACCCCTAATATTTCTATGAATAGAGTCATTTATGAGAATTGTGTGTTTACTCATTTCGTTTGTATCGTATGGATTATGCCAAAAAGAAAGAAGGGATAGCCTTAACATACCTTTAATGTCAACCTCCTACTTGTATATGTGAACAATCTCCTCAATCTTGTATGTCAAAACTAGTCTTCTTCACGTTTTGCTTTAGTGTAAAGAGATATATCTACCTTTGCAGCTCAAATTTCACAGGGGCCATTTCTAATCTTGTTGAGAAGAAGCAACAAATGTATTTCTCTTGCTAACAACGTTGCTTGATATATATGTTATAAATATATCCTCCAAAAAGTGAATGGAACGAAAGGAAATAACTCTTATAGTTCCTTGCTTTACATACTGCCACCGCCACTATCCCTTCTCCAAATGAATTTTGATCTCAATTGAAGATAAGTAAAAATATGACTAATGTATACTTCCCTCCTACGTGTTTGCAAGGAATGTATTGTCCATGTGTACTTCTTATTTAATCGTCTAAAGTCAAGAGTCATTATCTCTTTCTCCACTTGCTACCACGTGGGGGAGGGGGAGGGGGGAGGGGCTTTGTCCCCACCTATTAATTATCCACAAATCCTTAATTATATGGTTAATCTCCCATTAAACCAATAACAAACCAATTACCCACATCATTAAGAATTATATCAAAGTACTTAAAATATTACTCATTTTTAACACACTTTATACATCATACTATAATGATCATGTGGTACCTTGTATGGTACTACTCCATAAATACCTGGTATTTTAGCTCGGGTCGTATTTTATCCAAAATGTTAAACTTCGACGAAATTTATTTTTTTCAATTTGCTTACCCTCTCACCTTCACGAATTTACTCGTTACTTGTTTGAAATAGCATAATACTTATAATCTCAAAATAATCTCATTCCCGAACTTACGTCGATTAACTTACGACGAAATTTTAACGTACGAAAATGCGGGATGTAATATCTTAATTCCGAGCTTTCATCAAAATACTTATGGCGTACTTTTATTTACGAAAATATGAGGTGTAACAATCTTAATGGCTATAGAGATACAACTACATTGATCTATGTTAAATAAATAAATGTAAATAACAAATACATAAAGAAAAGGGGGGAGGGGTCCTAAGTTTCTTAGCCTAAAGGATCATCCCGTGCAAAATAAATAATACTTCGCAACTCCTTTGAGGTAGGGGTTGCTCATATTATTCAGCGATCACAGACTCTCATCTCCTGCTACCTGATTACTATGTTAAAGTTATTTACCTAAAGGCGCTCTAATTCAATTCTAGGTCGTACCCTATTCGTGCACTACCCGTCTCATACTTATGGTCCAGGAGGCTTTGGACCTCTATTTGGGTGATTCTAGACTCTTCTTTTGGATGCTCAAAGTGATAAAACTAGCACACATTCAAAAACCACATGTAGGACTATAATAAGTACAATTAAAGGAAAACAAAATAATAAAATAAAATACAATTAAAGGCTCAAATTAACCTCCACACAAGAAACTGTGATTTTAAATCCTGCAAGACTAGCCTTTAATCCTAATAAGGAAACTACTGGACAATGGGTACAAAGAGCATTCAATGGCAATTTAGTTGCAACCAATGCCTCATGTCAAGATATCCCATAACAGGATACTAGAGTTGGAAGGAGAACTGGAAAAGCACAATGAAAAACAACAAATTGTTGATGTAGAGTTTGAGAATTTTAAGAGCAATGAGAAGGTTAAATAGAGTGGAGGCAGTTTATGGGTTGCTCAGATAGAAGAGGACCCAGAGGAGGGTGAAATTCCTGATGAGATGCAAAGTGAAGAGGAAACTGGTAGTGATGCAATTGAAGAGGAGGATCAAAGTGTAAATGGTAATGCCAATGCTATGCAGTCTACTGAAGGGCAGAGGTTAATAAATAAAGATATTGATCCTAAGGAACTGGATTCTACCAATGTGAATCAGAATATCAATGAAGGATATAAGGTAGAGGAAGTGATTGCTAAAGGTGTAGATATTAATGCTATTGATCAAGGAGGGACAGGTCAAGGCGTTACAGTTGATATTGCTATTAATTCTAAATCGAAAGATAGTGCAAAAGTAGTAAAACAAACTGATGGGTAAACCTCAAGTGAAGGATGCAGCTGAAAATACTTTTCCATTGATTCTCACAGTTGAGGATGAAGAAGAATCATGAGCAACAGGATGTGATGTCCATTCGAAATAATTCACATATTGTTGCTGTAGAGGATGGTAAAGAAGTATAAGCTCATGCAGATCATGCAAGCTAGGACATGGATGAAGAGTCGACTGCCCATAACATTCTTAATATAGCTAAGCAGGGTGATCTTTCTCCTACGCACATTGAAAAAGTAAAATATGCTGCTAAAGGTAGAAAAAAGCAAGCAAATGAGACCTCCACTGCCCCAACAGGTGGAGTTCAAATGAGAAGAACACTGCCCAAATCTCATAATTAGTAATGGATGCAATAATTTAGAATGTGAGATCGTTGAATACTATGCAAGCCTTTAAGAGGCTGATCACAATGCACATGCAGCATCATTTTGAGTTTATTGGGATTCTTGAACCTATGCAACAGTCTAGCAAGATGGAGAGATATAGAAGAAAAATTGGTTTGACTCAGGCAGTGGTGAATGTGTCAAAAACATTATGGGCTTTTATTGATGAAGTATTTGAGGTTACAATTCTGTACAACATGACTCAACAGCTAACTTTGAAACTCATGTTAAACTCATACTCACATTGGTCTATGCCTAATGTGATGCTATTGAAAGGATAGAGTTGTGGGATTCTTTATATGCAATGGCTACAGACTGTCCCATGTCTAGTGGGAGGTAATTTTAATGTCATTTGGGATGAGGAAGAGAAGTTTGGTGGACTGCCAGTGTCTCTAAACGAGGTAGATGATTTTAGACACTGCATTAATGCTTGTAACTTGACAGATCTGGGCTTCAAGGGGAGTATATTCACCTGGTGGAATGGAAGATCAGAGGATGATTGCATATTCAAAAGGCTTGATCGATGCTTAGGCAACATGGAATTGCAACAGACTTTTCCTGATTTGGACGCGACTCATCTATCCAAAATAGGATCTAACCATAGCCCAATGCTTTTGAAATGTGATATTGAAACTGCCCCTATTAAGAAATCCTTGAGGTTTCTTAATATTTGGATTAAAAATGATATTTTTAAAGATGTGGTACGGGAGAATTGGAATGCTGATTTCAATGCTAATCCATTCATATTGTTCAATTTCAAATTGAAAAAGTTGAAGAAAGCAATATCCACATGGAGTAAAGTAACATTTGGAGATATTTTTCAGAAGATTGCAACCTTGGAGGAAGTTGTCTTAGTACATGAAAGACAGTTTGAAGCCTATCCTACTCAGATGAAGAGAGAAAGTCTTCATAAGGTTCAAGCGGAAATGATTAGGTATCTTGCACTTGCGCAGGAATTTTGGAGGCAAAAAACAGGTATGGCATGGTTCAAAGATGGTGATAGAAACACCAAATATTTTTATGCTCAGGTAAAAGGTCGAAGAAAAAGGTTGCAGCTTAACATTATTAAAGACAGTATGGGCAATTGGATTGAAGAAGATGAACAAATTACAGAATAGGCAGTCAAATTCTACAAAGATCAATTCTGTGATAATGTGGTTCCAACTTCATTTGGCATCATTGATGATGTGCCTTGCTTGGTAAATATGGAGCAAAATGAGAGTTTGATCAATATGCCTACGAGAGAAGAGGTTAAAAAAAGCAATTTTTGGGCTAAATGGGGACTCTGCATGAGGGCCAGATGGATTTACATGTGCATTTTATCACTCACATTGGGAGATCGTAGGAGATGATCGTATAACCAAAGAAGAAAGAGGTTAGTATATTTTCAGATTTGAGGCCTATAAACCTTAGTAAATTTATCAACAAAATCTTTTCGAGAGTGATTCATGAATGATTGGTGGAGCTGCTTCCTAACTTGAGATTAGAGGAACAAGCTACATTTGTAAAAGGCAGAAGTATAGTCGAGAATTTGCTATTAACACAGGAGATTATCACAGATATTAGGCTTAGAACTAAAGCTTGCCCTAATGTTGTGATTAAGCTCAACATGACAAAAACCTATGATAGGCTATCATGGATGTTCCTGACCAAGATGCTAAGGAAGCTAGGATTTTGTGAGAGATTTATTGGGCTGGTGTTTGATATAGTAGGAAACAACTGGTATTCAGTGCTCGTCAACGGACAACCTCATAGATTTTTCAAATCATCGAGGGGTGTCAAGCAAGGTGATCCACTTTCACCTACACTTTTTATACTAGCTGCTGAAGCTCTTTCAAGAGGATTGAATGCTGTACTTTTATGGTTTTGGATTGCCAAAATGGAGTCCAAAGATTAATCATCTTGCCTATGCAGACGACACTATTATGTTTTCTTCATTAGATGCAACATCGTTACATTTGGTGATGGAAGTTTTACATGCATATGAGACTTCTTCTGGGCAGTTGGTGAACGAAGGCAAATCTGACATTTACATGCATCATTTGACTAATTTGAAGGTGGTTAAAAAAGTGGAGTGGATCACTGGGATTGGAAGGCAGGATTTTCTATTTACATATCTTGGTTGTCCCATTTTTATGCAAGGAGGAAAATGAAGTACTACCAAGTCTTGATCACAAATGTGCTTGATAACATGCAATCTTGGAAAGGTAGAATGTTGAGTGTAGGAGGCAGGGCTGTTCTAATATCGCATGTACTACAGAGTATGCCAATTCATTTACTTTCTTGTGACAACCCGACCGGTTGTCTTGAGAGTTATAGCCCTGATCCCCTATTTAACTGCTTCCCTCGTATCGTTTTCTACTGTTTTGACTTGCTGTGAGGTTTTATTTTGGTTTTTGAAGTGTTTTGGAATACTTAGTCCCTAAATGGAGAGTTAAGCCTTAGGATTGGTACCGTAGTTGGAATTGTATGAAGACGATTCCGGAATGGAGTTCCGTCAATTTTGTTAGCTCCATTGGGTAATTTTGGGCTTAGGAGCGTGTCCGAAATGTGTTTTGAAAGATTGTAGCTCATTTAGGCTTGAAATGGCGAAAGTCAAAATTTTGGAGTTTTGAACGGGTAGTGGAGATTTTGATAGCGAGGTCGGATTCCGATTTCCGATTTAGGAGTAGGTATGTAATGTTGAATATGAATATGCAAAATGTGGGGTCAATCGGACGTGGTTTGGTTGGTTTCGGCATCGGTTGTCGAATTTTGAAGTTTTAAGTTCTTTAAGTTTGAATTTGGAGGGTAATTCTTGATGTTTGCATTGTTTGATGTGTTTTGAAAGCTCGACTAAGTTCCTATGGTATTTTAGGATTACTTAGCATGTTTGGTTGAGGTCCCGGGGGCCTCAGGTATGTTTCAGATGCTTAACGGATGAATTTTGGACTTAGGGAAGTTGCTGAGTTTTTGCTGATTCTGGTGTTTCACACCTGCAGAGGGGAGACCGCGGGGGTGGGTTCGCACATGCGGAGGAATAGGCGCAAATGCAAAATTTGAAGGCTTTACCATGGGTTGCAGGTGCAAGGAATTTCCGCATCTACGATGCCCGCAGATGCGCCCAAGGATTTACAGGCGCGGAGGAAAATCGCAAAAGCGGACAATGTTCCGCAGGCGCGCACGCGCAAGTGCGGCTCTCCACTGCCGCAGATGCGGACCCAGCCCTCTTAAGTGATTTCTGCACCTGCGAGGGATTTTCCGCACATGCGGCATCACAGGTGCAGCCCATGGCCCGCAGGTGTGAAGATCGCGGGGCAGAATCGAGGGTTTGAGGTTCATATTCACAAATGTTATTTTTGCGCTTGGGAGAAGGCGATTTCTTGAGGGATTTCCAGAGAAAACTTTGGGGTAGCGATTCCTAACTTGATTTTAATCATATTTCATTAATCGATTGTAGTTTTCTTCATTTAATTAAGGAATTTGAGTGAGAAAGTTGGGAGGATGGGGGAAAAGTTCCCCAACCGAATTACTGAGTTTTGAGTGGGATTTAAACATCAGATTTGGATAATTTTGTTACGAGTGATCTCGTGAGTGAGTAGGTGTTCATATTTGGTACATTTTACCCGACTCCGAGACGTGGGCCCGGGGAGACTTTTTTGGGCGTTTTTCTGATTTCTTGCCTTAGCGTTGATTTCGTTAGCTAGATTAGTTTCTTATAGCTATATTTATGTTATGTTATTGGTTTTGGCTAGATTTGAGCCATTCAGAGGCGGATATTCATGGAAAGAGCATTGTGACAGATTGAACTGAGCTTGGTTCGAGGTAAGTGGCTTTTCTAACTTTGCTTGGGGGAACTCCCCTTAAGATTTGGTATTGTTTGATATGTAAGTATCGTGTACGTGAGGTGACGAGTACGTACACGGGATATTTGTTGTAAAACTCTATTTTTCACTAAGTCATAACTTGTTTTCTCCTTATTTGAAACACACTAGCATATGTAACTATCCTGTTTAGATTAGAATAGCATGCCTACTTGTTTAACTGCCTATTTGAACTCTGTGCAGCGTGTTTAGTGGAATTACCTGCTTTCCTTGACTTGAACTTAGTCTAAAGTGAAGGATTACTTGTTGTAACTGTTATTTCTATTGGTTGCACTATATATTTACTTTGGGACTACGGAACGGTATTCCAGGAGATCCCTTCCCCCTGTACTGCATATTTACTTTCGGACTACAGAACAGTATTCCGGGAGATCCCCCTGCTCAGCATATTTATTTTGGGACTACGGAACAATATTCCGGGAGATCCCTTTGCACATTTACGTTTGGGACTACGAGACGGTATCTCGGGAGATCCCCTATTATTATCACTATGTTTTGAGCTGTTATATTTCATTGATTCTATTCCTGTTAGATTTCCATATTTAGTTTACTACGATATTTCGTTGTCTTATTTTATTATATTTATACTTGTAGGGACCTGACCTGATCTCGTCACTACTTGACCGAGGTTAGGCTTGGCACTTACTAGGTACCATTGTGGTGTACTCATGCCCTTTCCTACACATGTTTTTCGTGTGCAGATCCAGGTTGATCTTACCAACCTCATCACTAGTTGCAGTCGCTGCTGCTTATTGGAGACATTAAGGTACATCTGCTCACGCCCATAGATCCTCTGAGTCCCCCTCTACCCCCCTATGTTCATTTTTCCTTTTTTTTCTGTAGAAATGATGTATAGAATGGTTATAACTTCGTAGTAGCTTGTGACTACGGTATTCCGGGTTTTGGGAAATTGTTTTGTACATTTTTAGAGGTGATAATTGTATATGTCGAGTGGAATTTAGTTTCTTATTAGATATTGGTTACTGTCAGTAGTTAATCTTCATGCCTTAGTTTCACTTCCGCAAAAGTGTTAGGCTTACCTAGTCGTAGAGACTAGGTGCCATCAAGACGGTTCACAGAGGGAGAAATTGGGTCATGATAAGTTAGTATCTGAGCTCTAGGTTCATAGGAGTCGTGAGTCACAAGCCGATTTATTAGAGTCTCGCAGATCGGTACGGAGACGTCTGTACTTATTAGTATTTTCTGTTGATTCATTGTCGTGCGGGTTATTGGCATAAAATTCAAAACATTTCTCTATTCCGGAACCCGCACCCCTTGCTAGAGCTACCAGAGGCTAGGGTCGGGGTAGAGTACGGCCACACGGTGCAGCCAGGGCACCCAGACGAGCTACGACAGAGGATCCCCTAGCCGTTCCAACTGGACGGCAGGCACCTGAGGTTCCAATTGCTGCACCATCCCTCCAGGAGACTCTAGCCCAATTCATGAGCATATTCAGCACCTTAGCTCAAGCTGGATTGATTCC
This sequence comes from Nicotiana otophora, assembly GCA_000715115.1. NCBI lineage: Eukaryota > Viridiplantae > Streptophyta > Magnoliopsida > Solanales > Solanaceae > Nicotiana > Nicotiana otophora. Next base: position 41,734 of record AWOL01S0136967.1, read on the forward strand.
ATTAGCTCCTGCCATATCTCAGGCCGGGGGAGGGGCACAAACTCCCGTAGCCCATACTCCTGAGCAGGGGGTCCATGTTGATCAGGCCCCAGAGTTCCTTATTATGCCTTCGGTAGCCCCGGTTCAGCATGAGACCAGGACAGCCGCTTCTGAGGCGGAGCAACTCAAACTTGAGATGTACCATAAGTACCACCCACCTACCTTCAGCGAATTAGATACAGATGATGCTCAGGGTTTTCTGTATGAGTGTCATCGTATTCTCCGTACTATGGGCGTAGCAGAGATGAGTGGGGTTTCTTTTACCACTTTCCAGCTAAGAGGACTAGCCTATTAGTGGTGGCGTGCTTATGAGTTGAGTAGTCTGGATGAGGCAGCTTCACTTACATGGA
>AWOL01S0136968.1:3207-20887 GCA_000715115.1 Nicotiana otophora
CCGCCTTAGCCTCGTCACTACTTCGTCGAGGTTAGGCTCAGCACTTACCAGATATATGGGGTTGGTTGTACTGATACTACACTCTGTACTTCTTGTGCATATTTCGGAGTTGGTCCCATCGGCGTACTTTAGACTTGCTCGGATTTCAGCTACCAGAGGAGACTTGAGGTATAACTGCATGGCGTCCGTAGTTTTGAAGTCCCCGTCTATTTTACTTTAGCTGTGTATTTATTTCCAGATAGCTTTATTTTATTCAGACCTTTATTTGTATTATTCTAGAAGCTCGTGCACTTGTGACACCAATTCTGGGATGGTATTTAGACATCGTTATTTTTATGGATTATTCACTACATTTCAGACTTTACTTCCGCATTTATTCTTTGATTATTAATAAATTTAAAAATTATTTTAAAAATAAATAATATTATTCTAATGTTGGCTTGCCTAGCAAGTGAAATGTTAGGCACCATCACGGTCCGAAGGTGGGAATTTCGGGTCGTGACAGAGAGATTCAGTTCTGATAGATTGGTTATGTGCAAATGGGTTCGAAGATTTCTCAATGTCTTTTACCAAGGTTCGAGGGGTAGATTTCCTAGTGGTGTGAGGAACATGTGGTGTATATTCATTTTCTCCTGGGTGAGATCAAATGGAAGGTTTTTGACTGAACGGGTATGTATTCTGGTTGTGACTCGGATTGGACTATAAAGTTCTCGTACTTTTCTTAGGATGGCGTGGTATATGCAGTGTGTTGTGTGGGATTGAGATTTACATGAGAGGGATCACAGTTCTATTTTGGAAGGGAATGTCATAAGATTCGTAGGCAGCATGGACGGTTTCAGGTGACTAGGTAAATGATATTACTATTTGGTATGGCTTGATGAGAGTATACATTTCAGAAGGGGCAATGTGTTTTGATGTACGGATACTTCACTGGTACTGCGGCACTATCCTGGTTGATCGACTGCTGATATTCAAATTTTGCTATATGGAACGGAAGAATTTTAGAAGTATTCCTCGTAAGATGATCGTGTATGAGAGATATGTTAGACATTCTGGCGGTGGAGTTGGGATAAGCTATGGTTATTCGTGTGTTCTATGGATTTGGAGACTGGGAGTTCTCATGAGCGGATTGTTTCATGGTTTTGGACTGTGAAGTCATGGCCGAAACTATCCAGATGATAGTATGTATTATGATTCAGTCATTATGGGCTTTCGAAGGTTTATTTATCTAATTGTGGGTGCCCGGAGTTGATTTGGGGGTCCATTGGTAGGCCCAATTAGGATGTGTATTCTATACTGAGACGGATTGGCTGGCTCCATAATGCTATTGTTGAGGGATGTACCATTCGGTTGGTGTTGAGTTTATTCATGTTCTGATAGGTTTTGTGAGTTACTCTGCTATGCTATGAAGGGTTGTGATTTGTGAGTTACCGTGCAATCCGTGAATCGTCCCGCAAGCTCAACAAGTACCACCACAATAAAATGCTTAAACCCATCACACACCGTAGAACCATAACATACGAATCTAACACAAAGGATCATATTTCCACATAACTCTATTGCAATGCGCGACCCTATCTAAATACTGGCCTATATAAAATACCTCAAGCCACCCTGCTAAAAATTAATAACCATGCGCAATTCAACATCAAGTACTCAAAGTGCATTACCATAACCACGGAGAAGCAAATGATACTATGCCACACAACAACCAAAAGAACATAACCAATACGCCATCAACCAAGCAATACCCAATACTTTTCTCGCTCAAATTCCGCTATAAGGGCACAATAGAAACGCACCATGTGTGCATACAACCAACAAGCTCAACAAGTACCATCAACATTTTCTATGATTGAGTACATTTGGAATGTTGCTATTTGGTCTACGGATTGCACGGGCTGCGGCTTTAGATTGTATTGATGTGTCATGTCACTAGAGTGGTCGTGTTGGATGAGATGAGGTCATTGGACCTAGAATAGATGCTATTGGATTTGATTGTGGTATATTTGGAAGGATAATATCGGAAGTCGACTTAGAAATTGGTTATTGTTCTTATAGTAGGAGAGGGAGCTCCATGACCTTTTGATCTGATGAATGATTATGAATTCTGCATGTTTCTTTCATCATCGGCAGTGTACGGAGATTCTAGAATGAGGCTTTGTTTGATATGAGGTTTATTACCGATATTGGATTGTTTTGAGAAGATACTGTGATTTGAAAATATCGCTATGAGTATTTGAGTTATGTGGTACATCATGTGATTACATCTTGGGTTATGGTGAAGGCTTGATACAACTTGTTCAGACTTATATAGTGTGTAGATGCGAAATTCTGATCCTATAGAAATTGCGGATGTTGGAAATTGGATTATAAGGTTTATGGTCTAGGTTGAATTAAGAAACTACAGTTATGTTGTGTTGTTGGGAATATATGGGATAGGGTGACGTGAGATCATCCCAGGGTACATATGTACATGGTAAGGTTACATGGCGATTTGATGGCTTTTGGAACAACTTTTGGCACGTTCGAGGACGAACGTATGTTTAAGTGGGGCAAGATGTAATGACCCGACCAGTCGTTTTAGGTATTTACACTTCGCTCGGTTGTTTGAGGGCATGAGTAGCTCCGTATGATGTATTATGACTTATGTGAATCATCGGTTTTGGTTTTCATGCCATTCGGAATTTGATTTGGAAGAATGATTCTTAGCTAGAAGCTTTAAATTTGAAAGAGTTGACTAAGTTTGATTTTTTAGTAGCTGATCTTGGATTAAAATTTTGATGGTTCCGTTAGCTCCGTTGGGTGATTTTGGACTAGGACCGTGTCCAAATTATGATTTGGAGGTCTGTAGTAGAATTATGCTTGAAATGGCGAAAAGTTAGAAATTTGGAAAGTTTGACAAGGTGTGGACTTTTTGATATCGGGGTCGGATTCTGATTTCGGAAGTTGGAACAGGTCCGTAATGTCAAATGTGACTTGTGTGTGAAATTTGAGATCAATCGGACGTGATTTGATAGGTTTAGGTATCGGTTGTGGAAGCTTGAAGTTTCAAAGTTCATTGATTTCGAATTGAGGTGTGATTCATCAATTCGAGTTGTTATGTGTGTTTTGAGATATCGAGTAGGTCCATGTTATGTTAGGGTACTTGTTGGTATGTTTGGATATGGTCCCGGGGGGCTCGGGTGTATTTCGGATTGATTTCAGATCATTTTCCTTCATGTTTACACTATTGTGTCCTGCTGGTTTCTGGTGTCTCAGTCCTTCATCGCGTTTGCATGGCAAGTGTCGCGAACGCGTAGTGTATTTTGATGGCAGCAGCAAATTATTCTTCACGATCGCGAAGTATGTCCCGCGTTTGCGATGGATTTCCCGCGTTCGCGAAAGAGGAGGCCTGGGCAGATTATAATGCATTCTATTTCGAGGGTTTCAGCCATTTTTACATTTTTTTGAGCTATGGAGCTGGGATTGAGGCGATTCTTGAAGCAATATTCACCATATGAATTGGGGTAAATGTTCTCTACTCGGTTTTGGTTATATTCCATGAATCTATCTTCGACTTTAACTTTTGGTTGATGAATTTTAAAGAGGAAATTGGAGGTTTTGGCCTAAAGTTTCATAATATGAATTTTTGAGTTTTGAACATCGATTTGGAGTCGGAATTGAGTGAAACTAGTATGGTTGGACTCATAATTGAATGGGTTGTTGGATTTTATGAGTTTTATCGGGTTTCGAGGCGTGAGCCCGGATGTGATTTTTGGCCGATTTTAGATTTTGATTAAGTATTCGATCTTTATCATTTGGAATTGTTTCCTTGGCCTTTATTTGATGTATTTGAGTTGCTTTTGGCTAGTTTCGAGCAGTTCGGAGGTCGCTACGCACGTGATGTCATCTTTGGAGCATCGCTTGGCTTGCTCGGCATTGGTATTGGCTCGTTCGAGGTAAGTAACTCTTCTAAACTTAGTGCTGAGGGTATGAAACCCCGCAATACGTGTTATGTGATTGCTATTGAGGTGACACACATGCTAGGTGACAGGCGTATGGGAGTGCACCATATGAAATGGGACTCTGTTGCTTCTATGACACTATTTAGTGGTCCTACTTTGTTGATATCCGTGTTTTTACCATGTGATAAAGTAGTTAAGCTGCCAATCATGCTAGATATCATATTTAGGCATTATGTTGATACTGTTTGGACCCCTAGTGTCATTTCTTACTGTCATCTCACTGATTTCATTGATATTTCGTACTTAGTCATATCCATGCATTCATACCATAACTTAGTCTCAGATATTATTTATTGATACATCATATCATTGTTGTCGGGCTAGTTTCATGACATTGTGAGCCCGTGAGTGAGATTGGAGAGATTGATGAATGAGTGAGGCCGAGGCCCTGAGTGATAGTGATATTTTTGGGATCGGGCTGCACGCCGCAGCATATTATATTGATTATATTTTTTTGGGGATCGGGCTGCGCGCCGTAGCGATATAGCACTTGGGATGAAGGAGCCCCTCCGGAGTCTGCATACTCCCAGTGAGCGCAGTCGACTATATATATGTGGATCGGGCTGCACGCCGCAACGGATATTGTACAACGCTGAGTGATTGAGTGTGCTGAGCATTGAGCATAGTGAGAGAGGATGCGAGATAGTGAGATTGAGTACTCTGAGAGCGCGAGTACATGATTCATCTCTAAGATACATAGCATTGGCATGCACACATGACATACATGCATATAGATGCATTTTGTTTCCTCGTGCTATACGATATCATGTCATTCATGACCTTTTTACACATATTGATATATGGGCATAGAGAGGTATTTCACACTTTCTATCTGGAAAGAAAATGAAACATCTTATTTATTGTGGAAAGGATATTTGAAAAAATTACAGTTTTCAAACTTACTCGTATTTTTGGCATTTTCGGTAAAAGATTTGGGTTTTCACTAAGATACTTGAAAAGCATGACTATTTTCTGGAAATGTGAACGAGCTGAGTATTTTACTTCTGAGATACATCTCTTATTACCTGTATTATGTTGTTATGAATTGTTCTGGAATATTGGTATTGTACCCGACCTTGTGTTAGCTCGTCACTACTTTCAACCTAAGGTTAGGTTTGTTACTTACTGAGTACATGGGGTCGGTTGTACTCATACTACACTTCTGCACCTTGCGTGAAGATGTTGGTTGTTGTTGTTGATGTGTTCGATGGGAGCTGGAATGAATATGTACTTGCGTCCCGGTTGTAGCTACCCCTTGTTCGTGGTAGCTTTAGATCTATAAAACTCTGTTTATGTACTTTTCAAACAGACTATGTATTTATTTCATTTCAGCTTTGTAAACTCTATTCTTAGAAGTTCATGATTTGTACTACTAGTCCTTGGGAAATGTATAAAATTCAGTAAATTGCTATCGTTTATTTGTCTTGTTAATATCATTGAAATTGGATAGTTACTAGTTGACTTACCTAGCAGGTTGGGCTAGGTGCCATCACGACTAGTAAATTTGGGGTCGTGATATATAATTATTTAATTGTACATAACTTAATTATCTTAGTAAAAATGAAAAAAGAAAAACAAAGAAAGACTAAGTAGGAAACTATAACTAAAGTCGATAATGTTGGTTGGTATTTCTTCGATTTTCTTTTATTCTTAATTATAGATTTACAAACACTCATGAAATTAAAATCAATTATGTTATATAGTTAAATTCTTAGGAAAAAAAAAATAATAAGAGAAAGACTTTTGGGTAAAACTATACTTTATTCTCTGCGTATAAAGTAGTATGTCCATTTCCCTTTAATTAAACACTCCTTCTATGTACACGAAAATGAAAATACACATTCTAATAAATATTATATATAATTAAATATCAATTATCTCAATAGTTAATATCCACAATTATTATACTTTTTAACTCAATATCATACCCAGAAATACCTTCAAAATATCACTTAATAATAACATATCATGTCATGTCATGAATAATTGGACAATATTTATGTGATTATTTACGATTTTATATTTATTGATATAGGGTACACGTGCAAAGCTCGTACCGTAAAGCTAGTTTTTATTTTATTTTAAAGTGAACAAATAAAAACGGTTTGGTTCACCTAATAATAGAAATAAGTTCACATAAATTTAAATGGATAGTGTATTTATTTTTTAAAATAATTACGAGTGCTAATTTTTCTTTGGCGCGTCAACAACAGATGGGCTTCACGCAAATGGTCCCATATACATAGGCAGGGGCGGCAAACAGGCGGGTCGGGTCGAAAACGGGTAATAAAAAAACGGATAAATTATTCGACCCTACCCATATTTTATACGGATAAAAAGGTATTAACCGGCAGATAATATGGGTAACCATGTTATCCATGACTTCATGAATATGATCACTTTATTCCTAATCTCCCAAACTTGAGGAGCCTCGAATTTGAGGCTTTACAAATGTAAAAAGTTAAACCCATTAGGTGTCCATTGATTATCTATTTTCTAAATGGATAATATGGTTCTTATCCATTTTTGACCCGTTTTTAAGTAGTTCATTATTCAACCCATTTTTTAGTGGATAATATGGGTGGTTAACTATTTTCTTTTAACCGTTTTTTCACCCCTATACACAGGTGTGGTGACGAGATGCGTCTTTGCCTAGTAAAAATGCCTATATGGGCATGAACTGGATTTGATTGTTTAACTGATAAATCGTGCTAAGTTTAATTGACTATGTAATAATTTAATCAATTTTGTATTATGATGATAGGCTAGAATCACGTATTTTAGTCCTAGTTTGCACTCTAATTACTGCATTTATCTTGTGTTTGAGCGTAAATATTAGTGTATTGCACTTATTATGTGTTTTACGCCTTGCAGTAAGTGATTTCGAGTTAGAAAGACATTTGGGAGCTAAATTGAACAAGTTGGAGATTTGAAGTCTGAGTAAAAGCCCAAGAGATTAAAACGGGGTCGCGTTCGGGGGTCGGGAGCCAAGTCTGGATGTCAAAACGCAAAACAAACTAAACACTATAGAAAACCTTCACTGTCGCGCCGCATTCTGCTACTGCCCATCAGAACATGCTCTATGAACTTTTCCACTAGCGCCCCGTATGGGGCGGCGCGCCTATGTAGTTTTCTCAGAGTAGTTGTCCTGTTTCGGCTTGGAAAATGTAATTTCGCCTGGACCCACTCCTACAGGATATAAATACACCAAAAAGACATTTTTGAAGGGACTTTTTACCTTGGAAGTTTTGGGAGAGCATTGGAGGCTACAAGACATGGGATTCCGTCATCTTTCCATCAATTCAATCCGAGAGTTCGGATTCTAAAGTTAGATTGATGCTTTCTTATTCTTTAATTATATTTGTGATGACTTCCTGTAGACATATAAAATTTATTAAGTTTAATCCATACAAAATTTGGATTGAATCTTAATTTTATTTGGGTTAAGTAATTAATTTGGACTTTACAAATTAAATTAATCCATTTTTATTATTTGCAAGCCCAAGGTCCATTTCATATTAAGGCTCAGACTCATGCCATGTGTCAAGTGACATGGCATATCTAGTCAAACTGCAAGCCAAAAAGATGACGCCACGTGTTAAATGATGTGGCAATCCAAGTCAAAAATCAAGAACCAACCACATGTCGCCAAGTGGCTAAAATGACATGGGCCAATCAGAATCAAGCAAGAGAGTTCATATGTAGCTGGATTGTCCATCCTCTACAACTATAAATAGAGGGGTTACATAACTCTCAGGGGCATTCAGAGTTGGAGAAGAACATTTTGCAATTGGTGAAGGCATCCACAAATAGAGAGATCAATCATCAAGTACATAGTTCTTCAACAAAGGAGTGATCAACAGAGTTCTTCTCGGAGATGAACCTGTAACAACAAAGTATTGCTCGACGTTCTTGGTGATTAAATACATCACAAATAGGTATGCATCATCCTACATTCGAGAAGGACGCTTCTCAAGTCCTCGAATCACGGAGAATTTTAAAGAAGAGAATCAAGGGATACATAGAATTGTACTCACAAATATTTATCAATAAAATCTATTTTTCTTCATATTATTTTTGTTGCATTTTATTTTTCGGACTACGAAAATTTGTTGCGAACAAATTTTGGCACACCTAGTGGGACCATTTTTTTCCTTCATCTCTCCTTCTTGCAAGTTGAAAACTTTGAACTTCAGATCTACTGCTACAATGTCCTTCCGCAAGTGTGATGTTTCATGCAAAGATACTACTGCTGCCGCATTCGCTGAGCTCAGTCATGTTGGCCTAATCATTCGAAGCAAGTTCAATGCTAGTGGCTTGGATGGATCTGAATACTTCGCCTCCTTGGAGATGGAAAAGAAGAGCAGATCTCATATGACGCCCGCAACCGCAATCTCTGGGGGCAATACCCCATTCTCGCTATTTGACGAACTTTCTCAAACAGCCCCAAACCTTGGTGGATTTGAGGATTTAGTAGATTCTCCAATTTCAACGAAATTCAACGCCTTGATGACTGATGCAACTAATGTGAACGAAAAGTTTGCCATGATGGAACAGACTATAGAAGTCTTGAAGAAATTTGTAGAAGACAAATACCTTCAAATCGCTCAACTCATGAACAAACTTGAGGCCTATGCACCTGGAGAGTCAAGCCACGTCCCTCTTCGTTCACCTGTCTTCACCTCGCAAACAATGGTTGTTGAGGAATTGATTGCCAAGTTCAGCATTCAGAGGGAACAACAATCCACTTCGGTTGCAGCGTTATCTGTCCAACAATTGCAAGACATGATAACAAATACCACCAGAGCTCAATACGGCAGACCATCATAAAGTACTCTAAGCCTTATACTAAGATGATTGATTGTCTAACTATGCCAACCAATTATCAACCACCAAAGCTGCATCAATTTGATGGCAAAGGAAACCCAAGGCAATATATTGCTCACTTTGTCGAGCCTTGTAGCAATGCTAGAACGCATGGTGACCTTTTGGTAAAGCAGTTAAAGGGAACGCATTTGACTGGTATATTGACTTTGAGCCCGAGTCCATTGCTAGTTGGGAGCAACATGAGATGGAATTACTCAATCATTTTTATAGTACCCGAAGAACTGTAAGCATGATAGAGTTGACAGGCACCAAGAAAAGGAAGGACGAGCCCGTGACGGATTACATCAATCGTTGGAGGGCATTAAGTTTGGACTGCAAGGATCGCCTTTCAGAAATATCTGTCGTGGAGATGTGTATTCAGGGAATGCACTGGGCATTTTGTACATCCTACAAGGGATCAAACATCGAACTTTTGAAGAACTGACAACGCGAGCTCACGACATGGAGTTAAGAATCACAAACCATGGAAAGGCATCTCCATTCGCTGATCAGAAGGAGTTCAAGAAAAATGTTGCATCAAAAAACCAAACCAAAGAATCTATGGAGGTGAAAGCAACTTCTGAAAGCAACTTCTGTGAAAGTCACGACTAAGCAAAAGGCCAAAGAGGATGAGACCCCGAGTCAATATTCCAAAGAGGATAAATGTCGTCCAACCTTGAAGGAATTAGAGGCGAAGATTTATCCGTTTCAAGATTCAGACGTACCCACGATCCTCGATGAATTACTGACCAAGAAAGTCATCGATCTCTTTGAATCAAAAAGGCCTGAGGAAATTGGTAAATTTGGCTATCTGAAATACTGCAAGTTTCATCGCGTCATTAGCCACCCTACAGAGAAATGCTTCGTCCTAAAGGAGAAAATCATGGCTCTTGTAAGTGAAGAAAAAATCATCATAGACATGGATAAAACATCAGAAGCAAATCATGCAAGTATGGTGCTCGAGGAAAATAAATGTTCAAGGTTGCAGAACGCGTCAAGCACCGTCTTCTTACAATTTGGAAGTTTCAAGCCCGTTGAAGTTGATCTTACAGGGAAAACTCTTGAAGGTTCACTAGAGTTGGACACTCTGTCCAAAGACAAAGATGATGAGGGTTGGACTCTAGTCACTCATAAGAAATGAAGACATCAAGATATTTTGAGGCTACCACTTCCTAAGCCAGGAGGAAAAATAAGCGATGTGGATAAGCTACAACCACCAAGAATTATCAAATCTTCTATTAGCAAGAAGATTAATGGTGCCGTATCACCGAAGTTTCGAAAGCCCATCACATTGCATGAATTCTTTCATGGAAAATTCCTTCATGGAGGTCATGTTGGTGCAACTCATGTAGTTTCTAGTATTGACAAAACAAAGGAAAGCAACGATGCGCTCGCTCCAATGAAAACACAAGAACATCATGATAACAAAAAAGTTGTAACATGTTGTGCAATAATTTCCTTCACAAATGACGACTTGCTGCTTGGGTCTAGGCCACATAACAGACCTTTGTTCGTTGTAGGGCCATTCGGGAACAACATCTCAATCACATACTTGTTGATGATGGTTCGACTGTCAATATCATGCCAAATATGGTGATAAAAAAGCTTGGGATCTCTATCGATGAGCTATCCAAAAGTAGCCTAACAATCCAAGGTTTCAACCAAGGAGGACGACGAGCCATAGGTATGATCCGTGTGGACTTGTCCATTAGTGAGATCAAGTCAAACACCCTGATTCACGTCATAGATGCTAAAACACCATACAACCTACTGTTCGGACGTCCTTGGATTCATGAGAATAGAGTGGTGTCATCTACTTTGCATCAATGTCTGAAGTATATAAGGGATGGAAAGATAGTCAAAATTGATGCAGACATCAATCTTTTCACTAAGACGGAGTCATACTTTGCAGATGCAAAATTCTACCTAGATTCTTGTGAACCGAGTGTCAAGTCAGAAGAAAATAATGAGGCTCCATGGACTACCACCAAGCTGCCTAAGAAGAGAACTGAAGAAGTATCCATTAAGCTATCATGGCAACCTTTGCTACATGAATGTACTCTAAAGAAGCAAATGAGTCACAAAGATATCCAACATTTGAAGGAGCATATGACTGTCCCAGTTGCACAAATCTCATACGTGACTTGTGAGTCTACTAAAGGCAATCTCCAAGCTGATAAAATAAAAGGGCACTATGATCCTAAGTCCTTCATACTTCTTGAAAAGTTTGGTTATGACTTCTCCAATCCATCAAGACTAGGAGAACTCGAAGACGAAGTCACTGGTGAAAAAATACATGGGCTCAATGAGTCCCCAAATGAAGTTGAGAAAGCAAGGGCACTATGTCACCACTCCAAAGTTTGGGTTGAGATTCAGTTTGGTAGAGACTCTTCGAATTTCATCTAAGAGAAGCAAAGATATATCTTCATCACAACACACCTAGGTATATGAGATGAAGGAAGTTAAGGGAAAGAAAATAAAACATCGGGCTTCAGTGTTTAATCGCATTGGAGGCTCAACCCCTCCGGTCTCGGTGTTTGAACGGCTAAGTCACAAAGGTGAACGTGTATCTTCCAAACATCTAAAAGAAGTTTCCACCACCTCAAAGACCTCTGTCTTTTGCTGCTTGGGAACCACAAGGAAGTCACCATCTAGAAAGATATTATCAAAACATAAGGAGCAAGTCCATAAGGAGCGGGATCATTTTGAAGTTGTTGATGACAAAGAAATATGTAGTGCTTTCCCATCACGTATGAAGAGGAAGTCTATTTTGTCAATATCCATAAATGGTCCACTGAAGGTGCAAAGGAGAACCATTTTTTACACTTTCCAGCCTCGTAAAGAAGCAGAGAAAGATAAAGATAAAGAAGCTAGGCCGACCATCCAAGGAAGTCGAAGAGAAAAGTCAAACTTTGTGGAAACATCCTATCACATAACTGTGGAAGATATCCCATGCCTTGACGTTATGACGAAGTCCACGAGGCTCCCCATCAACTAGAAGATGGCGGTCAATCAATTGTGGATGAGCTTAAGGAACTCAATTTAGGCACTCCGGAAGATCCACGTCGCACCTTCATTAGTGTGCTTCTTACGCCTCAGGAGGAGGAGAAATACTCCAAGTTATTGACCGAGTACAAAGATGTCTTCGCTTGATCGTATAAAGAAATGTCTGGTCTTAGTCCTAAGGTAGCCGTTCATCATTTAGGGATCAAAAGTGGAGCACGCCCTGTGAAACAGTCATAGCGCATATTTCGACTCGAGCTAGTACCACAAATTGAAGTCGAAGTCAACAAGCTCATCGGGGTGTGATTTATTCGAGAGATGAATTACCCATCATGGATATCGAATATTGTACCTGTCAAGAATAAGAATGGTCAAATACGTGTTTGTGTTGACTTTCGAGACCTAAACAAGGCATGTCCGAAAAATGACTTTCCGCTACCAATTATTGAACTCATGGCTGAAGCTAAAACAAGGCATGAACCTATGTCATTCATGGATGGGTCCTCCGGATACAATCAAATCTGAATGTCTCCAAAAGATGAAGAGTGTACTGCTTTCCGAACTCCAAAAGGGATATATTGATACAAAGTGATGCCCTTTGGTCTGAAGAATGCTGATGCCGCCTACCAACGTGCGATGCAAAACATCTTTGATGACATGCTTCATCAGAAGGTTGAATGTTATATCGATGACTTAGTGGTGAAGACTAAGAGTAGGCATTACCACCTTGAAGACCTTCGAATTGTTTTTGGAAGGTTAAGAAAAGTTGACCTAAAGATGAATCCACTCAAATGTGCATTTGGAGTTACCTCAGGAAAGTTTCTTGGATTCATTGTGCATCATCATGGAATTGAAGTTGATCCAACAAAGATTGACGCCATTAAGAAAATGCCCGAGCCAAAGAACTTGAGGGAGCTTCTTAGTCTACAGGGAAACTTAGCATACATCCGGAGGTTCATCTCTAATCTGGACGGACGATGTCAACCCTTCAATCATCTATTGAGGAAGGATATCCCTTTTCATTGGGATCGGTCATGTCAAAATGCTTTTGAAAACAACAAAAGATACTTGTTGAATCCACCTGTGCTAGGGGAACCAATGCTTGGGAAGCCATTGATACTCTACATTGCGGCACAAGAACGCTCACTTGGGGCACTACTTGCTCAAGAGAATGATGAAGGAAAGGAACAAGCCTTGTACTACCTCAGTCAAACTCTGATAGGAGCTGAGTTGAACTACACGCCTGTTGAGAAAATATGCTTAGCGTTACTTTATGCAATAAAGAAACTAAGGCATTATTTTGAAGCATACACCATCAAACTCATCTCTCGAGCAGATCCTCTGAAGTTCGTGATGACTCGACTTGTTCTTTATGGACGCCTAGCAAGATGGACCATATTGTTTAACCAATATAAGATCACATACACACCTGAAAAGGTTGTGAAAGGACAAGCACTCATCAATTTTCTAGCTGATCACCCTATTCCGACGGAATGGGAGCTTTTTGATGAGTTTCTAGTTGAAGACGTTTTGTCCGTTGAAGAATTTCCACCATGGACAATGTTCTTTGATAGATCCGCATGTCGGAACGGTGCAGGGGCAGATATTGTGTTGGTCTCTCCAGATAGATAAATCTTGCCATTCTCCTTTGTTTTATGTGAAACATGCTCCAACAATGCTTCAGAGTACCAAGCTTTAATCATCGGTCTAGAAATGGCATTAGACACGAAGATTCTACAGTTGGAGATATACGACGACTCTAAGTTGATCATCAACCAAATTATAGGGATTACGATGTAAAGAATGATGATCTTTTGCCATACCACCAATATGCTTCTTGTTTACTCTAAAGATTCGACCAAGTGTTCTTAAACCACGTCCCAAGAGAAGAAAATCGCATGGTTGATGCTTTGGCTAACTTGGCCACGACGATGGCACTTGGAGAGAATGAGTCAACAAAGGTACATGTGTGTCATCGATGGGTCATTCCTAGACTTATTGATCTTCAAATCAACAAAAGTCATCATACGTCCGTTGGGGTGATTGAAGAAAAGGATTTGAGGCAACCAGTGATAGAGTACCTTGAACATGGAAAGTTACCTGAGGATCCGCGATAAAGAACAGACATCAAACAAAGGGACCACGATTCATATTCTACAAGGGGACATTATTTCGCCGCTCTTTTGAAGGACTATTCTTGCAATGTCTTGATAAAGAAGAAGCCCACCAAGCGATGGAGGAAACACATTCTGGCTCATGTAGAGCATACCAATCTGGTCCTAATCTCCATTTTCGCATCAAGAGGATGGGCTACTACTGGCCGACAATGGTGAAGGATTGCACGGAACATGCCAAAAGATGTCAAGTGTGTCAATTCCAAACCAACTATATCCACCAACATCCAGATCATCTTTATCCAACTGTTGCTTCATGGCCTTTTGATGCATGGGGACTTGACGTTGTTGGACCGCTTCCAAAGTCATCAAAAGGACATATGTACATATTGGCTGCCACAGATCACTTCTCTAGATGGGCTGAAGCTGTTCCACTCAAGGAAGTAAAAAAGGAAATTGTTGCCAATTTTATCAAGTCAAACATAATTTTTAGGTACGGCATACCAAGATACGTAATCACGGATAATGGAACGCCATTTGACAACAAGCTCGTGAGGAGTCTATGCAAGAAATTTGGTTTTAAGCAACATAAGTCTTCAATGTATAATGCACCCGCCAATGGCCTTGCTGAAGCTTTTAACAAGAAGCTTGGTAACCTTTTGAGGAACGTTGTTGCAAAGAACAAGAGAGACTGGCATGAGAAAATTGGTGAAGCTTTGTAGGCATACCGGACAACCTTCAGAACTGCTATACAAGCAACTCCTTACTCTTTGGTGTATGGCGTAGAAGCAGTCCTTCCGTTGGAGCAACAAATTTCATCATTGCGGATCGCAGTCCAAGAAGGACTCACGTCCGAAGAGAATGCTCAGCTTCGCCAAGCTGTCCGACGACCCATAATCCTCAACAAATGCATAAGCGACAAGTTTACCTCAAAATGGGATGGGCCATATGTTGTGAAGGAAGCCTATTAAAGTGGCGCATACAAAATTGTTGATAAGGATAGTCTCAGAGTTGGTCCAATCAATGGCAAATTTCTGAAGCAGTACTTCCCATGAAAGTCATGACGCTCATCGGCGTACGAGCCTAAACTGCAAGTCATGACGCTCCTCGACGTACGAGCCTAAATTGTAAGTCATGACGCTCCTCGACATACAATCCTAAACTGCAAGTCACGACGCTCCTTGATGCATGAGCCTAAACTGCACGTTGCTACATTCCTGGCCCGCATGAGTCTAAACTGTGTACGGTCAAAAAAAAAGTCCGCTAGGTTGAAAACCTTGCGAAAGGCGACCTAGGAAAAAATTAGGACATTAGAAAAAAACTCATCACTCTGAACTACGTTATGACTTGATCCCCCTTACCGAGGTACGTAGGCAGCTTAGACTTTCATTCTAAGTTCAGTTGCATGAGTTTAAAAAAAGGTTTGGCTTATGGGATCATCACACTAACTCATCCAAATATGGATGCGTATCTATGATGAAAAGAAGATGATTTGCGTTGAAGTATAAAAGATGTTTTATTGCTTTAATACTACAAAAGTTGATACATCCAAAAATGTAGAGACAAAAGAACTAGACATTTTTCTATACAAAAGCCAAAATCATAAAGATGATCGTAAATTAGACTTTGTTGCTGACGCGTCTTAAATGCTTTTCCAAGTCCGTATGACGCCTCTACATTTAATTTCATTCTCGATGTATGTCTCTCGCGTCCAGTAGTTGTGATGATCTCTTGACCACAAATCTTGTTGTTAGGCCTCGAGCATGATAGTTTGCTTCTCTTGTGTAAGTGTTGGTTGAAGGTCCCATTTATGAGAAGTCGTCTCTCTTGAAAAAAATTTCAATCACCATGGGAGACGCCGTTGATGAACTTCAAGACTATCAACAAATCAAATGCAACAGTTGGTGAAGGGGTGGCTCTGCATCTTATATGATACCTCTCAACCCATTGAGCTTCTTTGCGAGTCTGCAAAAGAAAACGAAGAGATAAGATTTGTGAACCATGATAGTCAAAGTAACTACATGCAAGATAGTAAAGTCAATTTCAGGAAGGAAAAAAAATAAAACAACAAAATTCTCACGACAACTCAGAGAGTATAAAGTTGGAAAGCGAGCCTAACGGATGACGGGATCAATTTTGGAAAACTACTGCGGTCCATCCGAAAGGTGTTCTGCCCCATACATTTTATATGTTGTAGATTTGGATGTCTAATCTCCAACAACACAATCCGTTTGTGATTTAGAGGCTCCTAGCTCAAGATACAATTTTTGCTGTCGGAACCGCACGAATCTAAAAGTTTACTGCAGCTAGGTTGTATTTTGAGAATTTTTTGTTTCCAGTCCAAAATGAGTTCTGCCATTAAATGCATATGAGATGCATCTCTATGAGTTTACTTTCTAACGGCATAAACGGATCATAATTTGGAGATTTCTAGCTCAAGTTATAAATTTTTTGACAAAGGTGCATAGAGCTGAAAAGTTAGCCGGGCATACGTGTGGAGCAGCTTGGAAAAATTGTACCAGCCTACCTAGAGAGTGTTTTACAATGAAATTTGGATATGTTGAAGCTCTGAATGTTCATATTTCAATGATATAACTCGTTTATGATCCAAAGACTTGTAGCTCAGGGTAGGAACTTTTCAGCAAAAATACGAAAGTCTGAAAAGCAAATGCCGCAGACGTTAGGAGCAATTTCAAACTATTGTTGCGGTTAATCCGAAAGGAGTTCGTCCATGACTTCAAGTGTTGCAAAAATTGTAGTTTTATTTCCAATGGCAAAGATGGCTTGCGATTCCGACACTCGTAGATCGAGATATGAATTTTTCCATGAGTGCGCACAAAGCTGAATAATGAGTTCGGCAGACATATGGGTCAATTTCAGAAAGTTGCTGCGGGTAATCTGTTATGAATCCTTCCAAGATATTTTGAGAATTTCCTTATCTTTGAGTGATCTTTCCAGTGGCATAGACTTCTCATAATTTGGACGTTTATAGCTTAAGATATGTACTTTAGAGTGACAGCATACAGTGTTGTAAAGTCAAAATGACAAACGTGTGCATCGCCTTCAAAAGTTTATTATGACTTATCCTGTGGAATTTGTATATGTTGTTGTGGTGATATTTATGATTCTGTAGAATCAAGCGGATTGCAGTTTTGATACCTCTAGTTTGAGATATAATTTTTTTAATGAGAGCATGCAGTGCTATGAAGTCGAAGCGGCAGATATTTGAGTTCTGATTCTTTAGGAAGAAGCGGCTTGTGATTTCATCGCGCATACGCCAAAGAATGGATATTTTGCGGAGATGCACCAAGTGATTTCTCGTCAAGGTTGGAAAGGACTGTTCCAAGTAGTGTCAACTTTGCCAAGCCAAAATAAAATGAGACACGCGATATGCTCGCTTGCAAAGAAGAATATTGTCGCTCCAACTCCAAGCCTCTTCGAGCCAATCCGCAAGGATGAGATGTGCCACGTGCCTCCTCGTCAAGGATGGAATACGGTCACCGCAAGCCTCTTTCTCACCAAACCTCAAGGAGGGAACGCTTCATCTAGCCTTCTATGACAAATTGCAAGAAGTGAGTGCTCCGTCTACTTCGTCACAGTTACTTGGAATGCCATGTACATCTGTTACGACCAAACACACTCACGCAAGTATACGCGGTCGTCGAGTAATAAAGTGACTAAAAGTCGGAT
>AWOL01S0137032.1:0-30126 GCA_000715115.1 Nicotiana otophora
ACCATAGACTTCGTAGTTGGGCTCCCACGGACCTTGAGAAAGTTTGATGTTGTTTGGGTGATTAGAGATCGGTTGACCAAGTCAGCTCATTTCATTCTTGTGGTTAATACTTACTCTTCGGAGCAGGTGGCTCGGGTTTACATTCACGAGATTGTCAGGCTTCATGGCATACCGGTATCTATCATCTCTGACCGGGGTACATATTTTACGTCACGGTTTTGGAGAGCCGTACAATGAGAGTTGGATACTCGTGTGGAGTTGAGTATAGCATTTCACCCTCAAATGGGTGGACAGTCCGAGCACACTATCTAGATATTGGAGGATATGCTTTGTGCGTGTGTGATGGATTTTGGGGGTGCTTGGGGTCAGTTCTTGCCACTTGCGAAGTTTTCATACAACAACAGTTATCAATCGAGCATTCAGATGGCTCTGTATGAGGCTTTATATGGTAGGCGGTGTCGGTCTCTAGTAGGTTGGTTCGAGCCCGACGAAGCTAGACTATTGGGTATGAACTTGGTTCAAGATGCCTTGGAAAAGGTTAAATTTATTCTGGATCGGCTTTGTACATCCCAATATAGACAAAAGAGTTATGCGGATCGGAAAGTTCGTGATGCTGAATTCATGGTTGGTGAGCGGGTCTTGCTCCAGGTTTCGCCCATGAAGGGTGTTATGAGATTTGGGAAGAAGGGCAAGTAGAGCCCTAGTTATATTAGTCCTTTTGAGATTCTTAAAAGAATTAGAGAGGTGGCTTATAGACTTGCACTACCACCTAATCTCTCCGCAGTTCATCTAGTGTTTCATATTTTTATGCTCTGAAAGTATCACGGTGATCCGTCTCATGTGTTAGACTTCAGCTCAGTCCAGTTGGATAAGGATCTATCTTATGTTGAGGAGCCAGCGGCCATTTTGGACAAACAAGTTAGAAAGCTAAGAGCGAAGAGCATTGCTTCAGTAAAAGTATAGTGGAGGGGTCATCCGGTCGAGGAGGCAACTTGGGAGACCGAGCATGATATGCGTAGCTGCTATCCTCATCTTTTCACCACTCCAGGTATAATTCTAAACACGTTTGAGGACGAACGTTTGTTTAAGAGGGGGAGGCTGTAACGATTCGGCCGGTCATTTTGAGAGTTGTAGCCCCATTCCCCCATTTACTAATCATTCTATACTTTATAGTTGTATTGTGACTTTCCGGAATAGTCAGTTCGAGTCCGGAGAGATTTCGGAATGAATTGAGACACGTAGTCTTAAGGTTGAAAACCTAAGTTAAAAAGGTTGACCGAAAATTGACTTATGTGTAAACGACCCCGGAATGGATTTTTGATGATTCTAATAGCTCTGTATTGTGATTTTTGACCTAGGAGCGTGTCCGAAAAATTATTTGGAAGTCCGTAGTAGAATTTGGCTTGAAATGGCGGAAGTTGAATTTTTGGGAAATTTGACCAGGGAGTTGACTTTTTGATATCGGAGTCAGAATTCAGTTCTGAAATTTTCATAGCTCTGTTACGTCATTTATGACTTATGTGCAAAATTTGAGGTCAATCGGAATTGATTTGATATGTTTCATCATCGAATGTAGAAGTTGGAAATTCTTAAGTTCCTTAAGCTTGAATTGGGGTATGATTCGTGGTTTTAGGGTTGTTTTATATGATTTGAGGTTTCAACTAAGTTCGTGTGATATTTTAGCACTTGTTGGCATATTGGTTGAGGTCCCGAGGGCCTCAGGTGAGTTTCGGATGGTTAACGGATCAAAAATTGGACTTAAACAGTTGCTGGAATTTTTCTGCTGGAAATATCTGCTCGAAATCTAGGCTGGAAATCGAGGCAGGCAATCGAGGGCAGGAAATCGAAGGCAGCGCCTGGACAGAAACTTTAAGTTATAAAACGGAGTGCTTCGTCCCATTTTCTATTTTTGACAAATTGGAGCTTGGGGAAAGGCGATTTTTGAGAGATTTTCAAGGAAAAATATCAGGGTAAGTGATTCTAACTCGGATTTGGTCAATATACACGAATATATCATTGTTTTCATCGTTTAATTAGTGTTTAGAGATGGAAATTTGGGGAAACTAAGGAAGAGTTCTTGGACTAGAATTTTGAGGTTTTGAATCGGATTTTGTTATTGGATTTGGGTAAATTTGGTATGGTTAGACTCGTGAGTGAATGGGCTTTCGGGTTTTGTGTCTTTTGTCAAATTTCGAGATGTGGGCCCGGGGACCGGGTTTGAGCCGATTTCTGATTTTTGGCTATAATTTCGTATTTTCTTGTGAAATTGATTCCTTTAGCTTATATTGATTGTACTATACTGCTTGTGGATAGATTTGGGATGTTTGGTTACTAATTCATGAGGCAAAGGCATAGCGGAGTAAGAAATTACGCGGTTTTGAAGTAACACTTCTAAACTTGGTTTTGAGGGTATAAATCCCTGAAATTCGTGTTGTGTGAATTGTTTGGAGATGACGCACATGCTAGGTGACGGGAGTGGCGTGCATCATGGAAATTGTGACTTAAATTGATTCTATGGAGTTCCATAATTAAATAAATGACATTATCCGCATATCCTCCACGTGTTAAATAAATTGAGTTGAGACTCATATTAAAGATCGTGTTTAGGATACACACCGATATATTTTGGGACTCACGTGGGTCATATTGTTGTTGATTTATTGTTTAAATTACAATTGTTGTACTCAGTCACATCTATCACTTGCATATCATATCTCAGTCTTTGTTGCCATTCATTGATACTTCATATCATCATGTCGGGTTCATTCTTCATGGTATTAAGAGCCCGAGAGACTGGAGATTCTAAGTGATAGTTATGTTTATTTATTTATGCCTGGACCTGGCTATTATAACGATTGGGATGAAGGAGCCCCTCCGGAGTCTGCACCCCCACAGTGAGCGTAGTTGGTGTATATATATATATATATATATATATGTCATGGATCTTCCCTGGGCATGTATCTTGCCATAGATATATATTGAGGGATGGATCTTCCTTAGGTATGGATCTTGCCTGAAGCATTTATATTAAGGGATGGATTTTCCCTGGACATGGATCTTGTCTGAATCATTGATATTCGGGGATAGATCTTCCACTAGGTTGGATTGGCCTTATACAGTACTGAGTGACTGATTGTCAGTTGATGGATATACATATATATTTGGCATGGATCTTCCCTGGGCTCGATTGTCCATATATAGTACTGAGTGATTGAGTATTTTAGATTGTGAGTACACGGAGTTTTCACTAAGGTGCATCACAGGTTAACTGTTGAACTTGAAAGCATGCATACATTTCTGTATTGTTATTTCTATACTGGATTGTACCTGTTGAGCTCGTCACTACTTTCAGCCCAAAGGTTAGTCTTGTTACTTATTGAGTTGGTTGTACTCATACTACACTCAGCACCTCGTGTGCAGATCCAGATTCTCCCGGATACGGCGTCTGCTAGATTTCGGAGTTTATTTTGTTGGAGACTATCAAGGTAGTTGCTTGGCGTCCGCAGGCTTTGACTCCCTTCTTTTTAGTTATTGTATTATTCTATATTTTCAAACAGTGATTTTATCAGTCAGACTTTGTATTCATTTAGATGCTCGCGTATTCAGTGACACCGGGTTTGTTTTGGAGTGTTTATATATGTATTTGTGAGAATTCTTCCGCTGAATTTAATTATTATATTTCAAACTTAAAAGATATGGTGTTTTATTTAGATTGTAATCTTGCCTAGTATCGAGATAGGCATCATCACAACAGGTGAGATTTTGGGTCGTGACATTAATAATCGTGTGATCAAGAACAAATTTAGATTATATTATAAGAATTTCACTCTCATTATCGTGATTTTCATCACAATGTCAAGTCTTAAAATTTAATCATGGACCTTATCAATTAATCAAATAGTTAATAATAACTATGATAAAATAATATCATATGCCATATATTTTTATATCAAATAGCGTTCACAAAAATATGTTCAAATCATCAAATATGCGATTAAATCTAGGGCATATCTACTATATCCCTAACAGCTAAGACTGTCACTTCATCTTCATCTGATGGAAGCTTTGAAATTGGATTAGTTTCCCATGTATGTTAGGGAAAAGTATAATTTGTATGTTGGAATATGGTATAAGCATCAAGTACCCGAAAAGAGTCTGGTATGGGTTGCCGATAGAGCAAGTACATTCAACAATACACCAGGACTTAAGATGAAAATCATACTAAACCTGAGAACTTTATGTGGTAGAGTTTTGATTATCCTACTGATACGCTCTTACCAGGCATGAATCTCGGTAAGAATTACGTGAATGGAGAATAATTTTACCTCTCCTCATGGAAGAATGAATACGATCCAGCATCAGAGGACTATACATTTCATTGTGATCCCACTGGATGTCCTCAGGATTGTTAGTCAATTTGTATTACTATAATGAATAATGGAACAGTAAACTTTCTGAAACAGAAAACAAAAACAGAAAGTAGCAGCAACAGAATATCTAAATGATATCTGGAAAAAAAATTGAAATAAATCGAGCCCACTTAATGCATAGTGTGTCCTTAAGGAAATTACTTTCCTTAAGTACCCACGGTGCTGGAATATTATTCTTCCAGGATAGAACGATTTAACTCACCAGTGTATTGGTACGAAAAACACAGTGGTTGTAAAACACACTGGAAAATTTAGTGCAGAAGAAGAAGAAGAAGATCAGAAAATTTTGAAAGGAAAGATTCTGGGATCAAGCCATATTTATAGCCATTTTCTGGCACTGTTTCTGAAAAGGTTTACAACCTTTCAAAAATAGCCATGGTTGTTGGAACAGGTGGGAACATTTCACATTTGAAATATTTCGGGAAAAAGGATTTAAAATAATCCGAGAAAGAACCGGACCGGGTGGTGTCGCGGGTCCTGGGTTATTCCGGGTTAAATGTTTCGTAAACTAATTTAATTAAATAATTGAAATAAATTTTGTCCAAAAAGATTAATCAATCAATCTTTAACCAAATCTGAAGCCGAAGCCGAGCCGAGTGAGCGACAACGACGACGGCGCGAAGCTTACTTTCTTTCCAACCCACTTAACACCAAGAGAAGTGCTTTCTTAATATAAGCATATTAACTTTTCTTTCCACCATCAATGAGGGACACTTTGCTCTTTCCAAAGCAAAAGGGATCTCACTTTCCCTCCACTTTCTTCCCTCCATTTCCCATTCACCAATCTTTTAATCTCAATAATCCCCCACATGAATAGGGAATGGCTATAAGACAAAGGAATGTATGGACGAGTGTGTGATTTACATGCAAGGATTAGTTGCATCTGGATAAGTAGGTTTCCCTTTGAATTTTCCGTAGTGAACTTATATCGGATATACTCGGTCAATCGGTAGATCTGATATCTTTGAAATGTCGAACTTTGTTGTATACCTAGACAACATAAATCACACAATCAATCCTAAACCATCTATGGTTCTCACGATTGTGTTCGTTTCAGCCATGAACACCGCCTGGTTTCATGAGTGCTTAGAGAATGGGCATTTACTTTCATTCCCCTTGAAGCAGCTTACACTTCACACTCACATACATGATTTCTAATCGTGTAATCCTATAGACACACTATCTGAACATTTCCTGCCAGACTTAGCAAATTATTAAAAACACTTTAAGCTTTATTGACTCATCAACAAGCCTTAATGCTTTACCCTGATTTCTGAACACTGTCTTCATCACGAGAATGGGTTGAGTTATTTGACAATATTGAACCATCATTCATAACTTTGTTTGATCTCTTTGAACCTAGCTCTTGGCATCTCCAGTCTGCTAGGTAGAGTTACCGCCATGATGACTTGTCCTGGGCCTTAACCCCATTCTCTTCGATGATCTTTCAACTGTCTCTCTAGATAGGCCTTTTGTAAGTGGATCTGACACGTTATCTCTTGACTTTACGTAGTTAATCGTGATAACACCACTAGAGAGTAGTTGTCTAACGGAATTGTGTCTCCGTCGAACGTGACGAGATTTTTCGTTATACATAACGCTTCCTGCCCTGCTTATTACCGCTTGACTATCGCAATGTATACATATAGGTTCTAAAGATTTGGTCCAAAATGGAATATCTTCCAAGAAATTCTATAGCCATTCAGCTTCTTCACTGGCCTTGTCTAAAGCTATGAATTCAGATTCCACTGTAGAACGGGCGACGCATGTAATGACCTAATCAGTTGTTTTGCTTTCTGTATCTGCATTCCCTAAATAAGACTCTTTGTATGTGCTCTTACTATTTTATGACCTGCGGGGATGGTTAATCGGGATTTGGAAGGGTTCGGGTCGAAATCAGAATATTTGGTTCCTTAGTTTGGCTTTAAAAGGCTAAGTTTGACTTTGTTCAACATTTTTAGTAAACGACCTTGGAACTAGGATTTGACGGTTCCAATAGGTTCGTATGATAATTTTGGACTTGGGCGTATGTTCGGATCGAGTTTTGGATGACCCGGGAGCATTTCAGCGCTTAATGTTGAAAGTTAGCTTATTGAAGGCTTAAAAAGTTCTTTATATTTGGTTTGGAGTAGGTTTTTTTGTTATCGGTGTCCATTTAGGATTTCGAGCCTGGTAATAGTTCTGTATGGTGATTTAAGACTTGCATGCAAAATTTGGTGGTATTCCGAGTAGTTTAGATATATTTTGGCGCGTTCGGAGTAAGTTGGAAGAACTTGAAGTTCATAAGTTGATTCGATTTGGTTTGGGGTGTGATTCTTAGTTGTGATGTTGTTTTCCGAGTTCTGAGGGTGCGATTGAGTCCGTTTTATATTTACAAACTTGTTGGAATGTTTGGACGAGGCCTCGGGGGGCCTCGAGTGTAATCGAGACAATGCGCAAATCGAATTGGGGCTCAAAGGGGCTGTCGGTGCACTAGTTCTGGTGTGCCCACACCTGCGAGCTTATGGCCGCAAGTGTGAGCCAGCAGATGCGAGCTTGTGTCCGCAGAAGTAGCTTTGGGGCATTTGGCCAGAGGCCACAGAAGCGGAGAAGCACACGCAGAAGCGGCCTCGCTTCTGCGATGACTAGCCCGCAGGTGCGATTGGGCCACAGGAGCGCTTGACCATCCGCAGAAGCGGGACCGCAGAAGCGGTGACTCGTTCGCAGAAGTAGGAAGTGCTGGTCCTGGGGAATTCTGCAGAAACGGTGTCCCAGATGCGGTCTAGTGATCGCAGATGCGAAAGTTCTGGAGGCAGAACGCTTCATTTATTACGTGACTTGAGCTATTTCTAACCCATTTCTCTCACCTTTTGAAAGATTTTGGAGCTTCGTAAGAGGGGTTTTCACCTAGTAATTTGGAGGTAAGTAATTTCTATCCAATGTGAGTTAAATACATAAATTATGTGTAGGTTTTAATATATAAATTTGTGAAAATCATGAGTTTAGATGAATAACCCTAGGTTTTGATAAAAATGGGATTTACCCACAAAAATGGTTATGGGATTGAATGAAAATTATATATTTGAGTTCGTGAGGTTATGGGTAACAACTTTCTTCGAAAATTTGCGGAATCCGGGCATGTGAGCCCGGGGTGATTTTAAGAATCTTTCAATTTGGGTTGGGTAATTACTCTAGTAGTTAAATTATGAACTTTGTAATATATATTGATTTATTTATACAACATTTGACTAGTTCGGATTCTTCAGCACCGAGTTAAGGCTTTAGAGCAAATTTGAGACCGGAAAGCGAGCTTTGAGACGAGGTAAGTCTCTTGCCTAACCTTATAAGAGGAAACCCGTCCCCTTAGGTGTATTTTTGTTGTAAATTACTTGTGTTGGGAGCTACGTACGCACTAGGTGATGAGAGTCCGTGCGTAGCTTATTCCATGTGATGTCTGAGTAGTCTTATATCTATATCATGCTTTGTTTACACTGTTATGTTGATTACGTTTATTAATTGTCTTTAATAGAACCGAGATTAAGAATTTTTTGATTTAAAATCCCCAGTTTGGATTTTGTATGTTTGGGGAGAATTGAACAAATTTTATAATAACTTTGAGAAATCTATGTTCACTCGCGTCGCAAGTATTTCTGCAAGCGAGGTAAATTCCTCTACTCTCATAGGAGCGGGTCGTTCGCCTCGGCAGGTTAATAGATGCATCAATGGTTCGTGTCGTTTGACCTTCGGCAGTGCACAGTATATTTCTAGATCGGGTCGTACAACCTCGACATAAATCGTGCGTGATAATACTCAGGGCCTATTTATACTTGATATTAATTTATGCCTTGAGCGGTTATAATTATTTAATGACAGGAATTGACTTGGAATTTATTATTAGTGACGGAATTATTATTCGCTGCTTGTTATTGAGTTGTATTAGTTATTTACATAATCCATGCTTATTTATAATTCATGTATTTTATTGTTAGCCCATAGTAAGTGTCGATGTCGACCCCTCATCACTACTTCTTCGAGGTTAGACTAGATACTTACTGGGTACATGTTGTGTATATACTCACGCTATACTTCTGCACTAACCGTGTAGGTTCTGAGGCAGGTGCATCTGGTGGTTATCCCGGTGCGCATTCCTGATACTCTGAGACTTAGCGGTGAGCTGCTTCCCGAGCCCATTCTGCAGCACCCGAAGTCTTTCTTTTTGTGTTTTGCTTTCTGTCTACTTTATTTCAGGCAATAGCTTAGTGTTTTGTATATTCTACTAGTAGCTCATACACTTGTAACACCAGGTCTTGAAAATTTTTGCTAAGTAGACAATTGTTAATTTTGAGTATTTATTTCACCATACTTGATCTTATAATTGGTTACACTTTATTTTATTAAACTTCCTCATCTCTCACTTATTTAGTGATTAAAAATCAACAATTTCTAAAATGTTAAAAGGATAAACACATGGTTAGTGTACAGTTGGCTTGTCTAGCAGCATCGTTGGACGTCATCACGGCCTATAGAAAATTTGGGTCGTGACAATGCATGTTTGTTTGGATGATTTTCAAGACACTGCTCCACCCCCAATTATGAAAACATATTCACTCGTGGATTTAACTTCAAATGATCCGGTGATCCAATTTGCATTACTATATCCCTCGATCCCGGAGGGATATTTGTTATAATGCAAAGCATAAATTTGGGTATGTTTCAGATACGCCAAAACTCGTTTCATTTCCATCCATTGTATTTGATTGGGATGATTTGTAAATAGATTCAGTTTGCTAATAGCAAATGCTATATATGGTCGCGTACAATTCATGATATACATCAAACTTCCCAATACTCTTGCATAGTCCAGTTGTGAGTTACTTTCACCTTCATTCTTTTGAAGTGCATAACTCACGTCAATTGGAGTCTTGGAAATCTTGAAATCCAAATACCTGAACTTGTCAAGTGCTTTTTCAATATAGTGAGACTACGATAATGTTAGACCTTGTGGAGTCTTGTGAATTATGATTCCTAAGATCACATCAGCAATTTCTAAGTCTTTCATGTCGAATTTGCTAGCCAACATGCGCTTAGTAGCATTTATTTTCGCCATATTTTTTCTCATTATCAACATGTCATCAACATATAAACAAACAATGACTTCATGATCTGGAGTGTTTTTAATGTAAACACATTTGTCACACTCGTTTATTTTAAACCCACTTGCCAACATTGCTTGGTCAAATTTGGCATGCCATTGTTTGGGTGCTTGTTTAAGACCATAAAGCGACTTAACCAGTTTGTACACTTTCTTTTCTTTACCCAGAACCACAAAACCCTCAGTTTGTTCCATGTAAATCTCTTCCTCCAATTCTCCATTTAAGAAAGCTGTTTTAATATCCATTTGATGGATTTCAAGACCATACACGGCCGCCAGTGCCACTAACACCCTAATAGATGTTATCCTCATTACTGACGAGTAAGTATCAAAGTAATCAAGGCCTTCCTTTTGTCTATAACCTTTGACAACAAGTCTTGCCTTATATTTGTCAATAGTACCATCAGCTTTCATTTTTCATTTAAAGATCAATTTCGAACCTAAAGGCTTATTTTCTGGAGGAAGATCAACTGATTCCCATGTATGATTATCCAAAATTAATTGAATCTCACTATTAACTGCCTTTTTCCAAAATGCTGAATGAGAAGATGACATAGCTGCTTTGAAAGTTTGAGGCTCATTTTCAAGCAAGAATGTCACAAAATCTTGTCTAAATTAAGTAGATGTTCTTTGACGTTTACTACGCCTTGGATCTTCTTTACTTGGAGTATTTTCCTTTGGTTCTTCCCGTGGTCGTTTAGGTCTTTCACTTAACGACTCTCATTCAATTTTATATGGATAGATGCTTTCAAAGAATTCAGCATTATCTGATTCAATTACCGTATTAACATGAATTTCGGGATTATCAAATTTATGAACCAAAAACCGACATGCATTACCGTTTGTAGCATATCCAATGAAAACGCAATCCGCAGTTTTTGGTCTAATTTTTATCCTTTTGGGTAAAGGTACTTGTACCTTTGCTAAACGCCCCCACACTTTGAAATATTTCAAGTTGGGTTTTCTTCTTTTTCATTTTTCATATGGAATAAATTGCGTTTTGTTGTGGGGTACTCTATTGAGTATTCGGTTAGTTGTAAGGATAGCCTCCCCCACAAACTCTACGGTAATCCGGAACTTATTAATAAAGAATTCATCATTTCCTTTAATGTCCGATTTTTTCTTTCCGCAATTTCATTGGATTGAGGTGTGTAGGGGGGCAGTAGTTTGATGGATAATTCCATATTCCAAATATAATTTTGCAAACGGAGATTCATATTCTCCACCTCTATCACTTCTAATCATTTTGATCTTTTTATTCAATTGGTTCTCCGCTTCATTCTTGTATTGCTTAAATGCTTCAATTGCTCCATCCTTACTATTAAGCAAATAAACATAACAATATCGAGTACAATTGTCAATAAAAGTTATAAAATACTTTTTTCCACCTCGAGATGGTGTCAATTTCGTTTCACAAATATCAGTATGAATTAAGTCTAAAGGATTTGAATTCCTTTCAACAAACTTATAAGGATGTTTTAAAAACTTAGATTCAATATATATTTGACATTTAAATTTTGTTACACTCGAATTTAGGTAATACTTCTAAATTACTTAACTTCCGCAAGGTTTTGTAATTGACATGTCCTAAACGAATATGCCATAAATCATTTGACTCCAATAAATAAGAAGAAGCTGAAATTTTATTAATACTGTCAACAACAATTACATTGAGTTTGAAAAGGCCCTCTGTGAGGTAGCTCTTTCCAACATACATTTTATTCATGCTTACAACAACTTTGTCAGATACAAATACACATTTGAATCCATTCTTAACAAGTAAACAAGGTGAAACTAAATTCTTCCTAATAGTAGGAACATGAAGAACGTTGTTGAGCGTTAACACCTTGTCGGAAGTCATCTTCAGGAATATCTTCCCATAACCCTCAATCTTGGTTGTTGCAGTATTTCCTATGGAAAGTTGTTCTTCGGGATCAGCAGTAGAGTAAGTTGCAAATGCTTCTTTGACAGCACAAACATGTCGAGTGGCTCCAGAGTCAATCCACCACTCCTTCGATTTCTAACTAGGTTGCATTCCGAAAGCATTGCACACAGATCATCGATGTCATCATTCTTCTCCACTATGTTGGCTTGTCCCTTTTTCTTATCCTTATTCGGGAGACGACAATCGGGGGCTTTGTGACCAGCTTTTCCACAATTGTAGCAGTTGCCCTTGAATTTCTTTTTGTTCTGCTCCTTAGTCTGTCCAGAAGACCTCTTCCTCTTCTTACTTTTGGAGCAGTCTCCTCAATGATATTAGCTCCCATAACCGTTGAATTTTCACGAGACTTCTTCTCGACTGTTTTGTTGTCTTCCTCAATCTTGAGACGAATCACAAGATCTTTCAATTTTATTTCTTTGCATTTGTGCTTAAGATAGTTTTTGAAATCTCTCCACGAAGGAGCCAATTTTTCAATCATTGCAGCCACTTGAAATTCTTCATTCACTACCATACCTTCAGCAATAAGGTCATGAAAAATAAGTTGAAGCTCTTGAACTTGGGTTTCAACAATTTTGTTGTCTATCATTTTATAGTCTAGAAACTTGGCAACGATAAACTTTTTCAAGTATGCATCTTCAGCCTTGTACTTCTTCTCATGTGCGTCCTATAATTCTTTTGAAGTTTTCATAACACTGTAGACATTGTACAAATCATCCTCCAAAGCACTTAGGATGTAGCCTTTGCAAAGAAAGACTGCATATTTCTATGCCTCAACAATCATAAACTTCTCATTGTTTGGCATGTCGGTGGTAGGCACTGAAGGGTCTTCACTAATGAACTTCTGCATACCAAGCGTGGTAAACCAGAAAAACACCATTTACTGTCATCCTTTGAAGTTGGCTCCAGAAAATTTTCTCGATTTCTCGGCCGGTGGCACAACAGTTCAGCTTGACGATGCTATCATCGTTGGCGCAACAGTCGCAGAAGGATTTTCCATTTCTCACTGTCAATAACAGAATTGTTCAATTAATGGTAAAAAATAGAACAGTAAACAGTATTGTAATTAATGATAAACAGTACGTTTAATAAATAAAAACTAAAGTTTTTATATATTGTTTCACAGAAAACGATGAAGTTTTTATGTTCTTCAAATCGTTTCTGAATTTTAATACTCCGATGAAGTTTTTATATCTTCAAATCAGAATAAAAAATTTCAGAAGGAGTAGAAAACCACACAAGTTTTAATCTCCAAAAAGAGAATACAGATTATAATATAAAAAATAATTTCCTTATGATTGTTAGTCAATTTGTATTACTATAATGAATAATGAAACAGTAAACTTTCTGAAACAGAAAATAGAACAGAAAGTTAGCAGCAACAGAATGTCGAAATGATATTTGGAAAAAAATCAGAATAAATCGAGTCCACTTAATACATAGTGTGTCCTTAAGGAAATTATTCCCCTCAAGTACCCGAGGTGCTGGAATATTATCCTCCCACGATAGAACGATTTAACTCACCAGTGCATTGGTACAAAAAACTCTAATGAACTGTGAACCACTCAATGGTTGTAAAGCACATTGAAAATTTTGTGTAGAAGAAGAAGATCAGAAAATTTCGTAAGGAAAGATTCTGGAATGAAGCCATATTTATATCCATTTTCTGGCATTCTTTCAGAAATAGACATGGATGTTGGAACAGGTGAGAACATTTCACGTTTGAAATATTCCGGGAAAAAGGAAGCTGAAGCCGAGCGAGCGACGACGCGAGGCTTACTTTCTTTCCAACCCATTTAACACTAAGAGAAGTGTTTTCTCAATATAAGCACATTCGCTTTTCTTTCCACCACCAATAAGGGACACTTTGCTCTTTCCAAAGCAAAAGAGAGCTCACTTTCCCTCCACTTTCTTCCCTCCATTTCCCGTTCACCAATCTTTTAATCCCAACAAGGATGTCATGAGGAAAGGTAAAGTTAAGGTGGTCAGTAGCGGACCATGGAATGGTCTCCACTGGAGTGGTGTACCAGGTCCAGTTTATACATTTACTCTGGATTTTGATGAAAATAAAGCATTTTGCAGCTACGCGCTCCTAGATAGTTCTGTTATATCCAAATTAACCTTGAACAGTAAAGGTATGCTTCAGCGTTGGACGTGGGATAAGAAGAGACAGGAATGGCACGTTTACCTGGCTTCACCAGCAGATACCTGTGACAATTACGGAACATGTGGTGGATATGGCAGTTGAAACATCGTACTTTCTCCTGTGTGTACTTGCTTAGACAAGTTTGTGCCGAAAGATCCAAGAAATTAGTCAGTGACAAACTGGTCCGGCAGGTGTGTTTGAAGGACACCCCTTAATTGCCAGAATGGAGATGGATTTCTCAAGTACTCTGGTATAAAGCTTCCAGATATACAGTATTCTTTAAGCAAGTTTGCTTAAAGAATTGCTTTTGTATGGCTTACTCAAATCTTGATATACGCAATGGGGGCAGTGGCTGTTTGCTTTGGTATGGCTATTTAACTGACATTCAAGAATTACCTGGAGGACAGGACATTTACATAAGGATGGCTACCTCTGAGTTATGTAAGTTAAACTTGTGCAATAAATTCATTACTATTTGGTCAATATGGAGTATTAGCTGAATGAATTGAACCTCCCAATTCTAAGCTTTAGTTGTGTTTGCTTCGCTATTTGTTTCACATAGTATATGTCTAGTAGGGGAGCTTTGGTTACTATAAGGAAACCATTTTTCTCTGTTTATTTAGTTTATTTACCCTCCATTTATTTTGTCAGGCTCGAAGAAGAAAACAAAAGTACTTGTGCTGAGTCTGTCACTGTTGAGCGGAGTGGCCGTCATTGGCATGACCATAGGGCTGTATATTTTGGAAAAAGAAGAAGAAGATGAAGCTGACTTTGAAAGATGATCTAGACCTCCCACTTTTTGCATTATCAACAATAACTAAAGCAACCTCTAAGTTTTCAGACAAGAACATGATCGGACAAGGTGGATTTGGATCTGTTTACAAGGTAGCATTGTGGGTTTGTTATATGATATCACAGTAAAAACATCTTTAGCTCTCAATAATCAGTCAGCTACATGTTATGATATGGTATCATAGGGAATCCTGGAGGGAGAACAAGAATAGCTATAAAGAGGCTCTCAAAATCTTCCTCGCAAGGAGTCAATGAGTTCAAGAATGAAGTTAATTGCATTGCCAAACTTCAGCATCGAAATCTTGTGAAGCTTATAGGTTGCTGCGTTGAAGAAGGAAAAATGCTGGTCTACGAATACATGCCCAACAAAAGTCTAGATTTTATCATATTTGGACTGGTTACTCTCGTTTAACATATGAACCTCAATTAGTACACATAGTAAAGTTGATAGTTTGATCATGTTTTAGCTGCACTTTCTTACAATATTAATATAGTGTTCTAACAAACCTGTTAACAGATGAAAAGAAAAACTCGATACTTAACTGGCCTAAGCGCTTCAACATCATCAATGGAATTGCTAGAGGACTTTTGTATCTCCATCAAGATTCTCGGCTAAGAATTATCCACAGAGACCTCAAAGCAAGTAATATTTTGCTAGATACTAACATGAACCCCAAGATCTCGGATTTTGGCATAGCTAGAAGCATTGTAGGGAATGAGACTGGTGCCAATACACACCATGTGGTTGGGACACAGTAAGAAATGTAACACTACCCTTATACATTTATGTTACTAATGATATAGTCTGTCTAATTCTATCTTCTCTTTAATATGTGATGCAGTGGCTACATGTCCCTTAGTCCATGGTGTTTTCTCAATAAAATCAGATGTATTTAGCTTCGGCGTGTTAGTGCTAGAGATAATCAGTGGTCGTAGAAACAGAGGATTTTCCCATGAAAGTTCCGGTATTATAGTAGCAGTTACTTTGTCATTTTATTTCTTATTTTCCGGCTGGGAAATTATATGGCAGTAGCCAAAAAGCTAGAACAACCAAAATCCTCTCATAGATTAACCTGTAAGCGTTTCAACTATACATGTGAGAACATACTCTAACAAAAGATTTTCACCATTCATGGAACTATCATCTGTACAAAAACTCAATAACGTTCATCTTCCCATCTCTATGTGAGACAAGCGGAGAGAGATCCAGAAAGGAGAGAATAAAAAATACAATCTAAATAACTTCTCAAAATCTTGCAGCCCCAGGAGTTTTTAAGATTCATCTCCTGAGTATACTAAATGTCCCTATTCAAGATATCATCATGCCTTTCCTCCAAAAATATAGTTCCAACAATCTCTATTAGCAATGTTGCTGTATGTATGCCCAGAAATTCCTCTACTTGATTATGATTCTCCAATTTTCAACGTATGTTGAACCCATTAAGAAGGGTGATGGACAGGGCTTTTTCCTATAACCAACATGGTGTTAAGAACATTTTTAGAAAGACATTCAAAAATTTTAACAATTGTTGCATAATAGCCATTTAGCAATTTGAACCTGGATTAATTTCTAGGTCTTCAAGCCTGCAGTTGTTATGATTTGGGGGAACAGGATCACCGAGCGTGAGGGAACTGGATTTGAACTGAGTATAAGCTGATGTGAGTTTTTGATGGATCTCTTTCATCTTCCCAGTTTGCTCATCTTGCCGATCCATTTCAATGAGGATCTGCGGAAATGAACAACTGGGATAAGAGGCATACAACAGAAAATATTTGTAAATCGAACATAGCAATTAAATATACCTGGGCAGGAATGTGCTTGAATAATGGTTGAAACCTCTGTCTGCAATACTCATTGAAAAGGAGTGTCAAGATTATCAGGGGAATTACAAAGCTTGATGCCACTGTAGACTTTTTTAGTCCAAAGACTGCCATGGCTATAATTTGCATCAGCACCATTGAGAAAATTGTTGTGTTGTGGACAATAGGCCAATAGGTTCCCCCAGTTTGATATTTTGTTACATATACATTGAGGATCTGAAAATTTTGGTAAATTGGTGTCACAAACACAGGCTACAAGTGTGGATGCCAAGGAAAGCTTATTGAAGTGTACATAAGCACATAGATGTTCAGGTTATCATACTAAAAATAGCACAATAAGTTAATAAAAAACCAAGCCTCCTCCTTGGATGACTTTCCTTTCTTTTTTTAACCATTCAAGATAACATTCACTTTCTTTAGTAGAAGAGTCCTTTTAGACATCATTTACACTTCAGGTCATATAAACTTCTTTCCTTTTTGCAATCCTGAAAAATCAAATGTAACTTGTGCCCTTTGTACTTCCCTCACTTTAATATTCCACTAGGGAATAAGAACTGTTATGGTTCTGAGATCCATCAAGCACCAATTTTTGAGTTGGTCGAACCTTCAAAAGGTGTAGCCAAATGCTTGCCTCTTTATCTTTACTCATTTCAACAAGTGCAAGTCTGGTATAAGCAGCCATTTTACACATTTTTTCTCATGAATCTATGATTCCTAACAGTCAAAGGAACAGATCCTTGGTTATGACTATCACATTAACAACCAAGTAGGATCCTTTCGTCACTTTAAACACCACAAATGTGTCGTCAAGGAATTCCAAGAACATTGGCGGTTCTCACAGAACTAGATCTAATAATCCAAGATAATCAATGAAGCTTCTACTACATAATCTGTTCATGATATTTTTTGCATGTTTATTTCAAGTAGATCTAAGGTAAGGTTGAATAACCATCTCGAAATACTGAAAGGCCAAAGCAAAACAACCGGGGTACTAAATACCCAGAGGTAATACTACTTTGGAACCAAATTTGATTGTGTGGATATAACTTGGTAATCATATTTATAAGGTCTCATGTTTATTTTTATTTTTTTGAGTTTTCTATCCAACTGCACATAATTGTCTGGTGCAACCATAAAAACTTGCAAATTTATTCAATCCAGCCACAACAGCACAATTCAAATGCTGCTAACATCTCCAAAGGTATCACTTTTCATCAATTTTCACGCAAATGAAATATGAGAGAGATGAGCAATTTAGAAGAGAGAAGCAGACTTTCAAAATATAAAGGCAAGAACGTGTATCTTGAGTAACCTGCCCCTACATAATCCAGACACATCTTGATTTCCATTTTTTAAGATCCTACCTATACGTTTCATCTGTTAAAATAAAACCAAATTGGACAAATAAAAGAAGATTCAGATTAAATGGGATAATTCAGAAGGGAATGCTTACCTGATTACGGTATACAAGGTAGGCAAGGGAAAGATAAACCAGCAAGAATGGCAGTATCAAAGGAGACAATGTGGAATACACAAAGCCAAAAAGCCCAAATAGAAGGATCCTTGGAACTTCTGTATGGTATGGAAAAGTCAATGTGCCGTATGTAGAGACATCCTTGTTTCTGAGAACAAATCTATAGAATAAGTTGCAGAGTAGACCAAATGGTTGCATGAGTTCACATGATAGACTTGCCCAGCCTGATGTCAAAACATAAGTCATAAAAAAGGTGGCCTGCAAAAAAATATATTAATCACCACACTTGGTGAATTCTTCAAGTCACAAGGTGAAGGTTAGGAGATCAAAAATAGACCACTTCATTGTGAAGGGAAAGTACTCAATAAGGAAATGTAAACAAAAGGGAAAAAGAGGAAGTAGGTATAGTTTTTCCGGGGTCTCCCATTTCCTAATTGGACAGCTTAGAGGCAGTGATGACACATTATGCTCTGCAGTTTTTGTTTTAATTCCTCTTACATTCTCTTCACAAGTTGGACTAATAGCAGTTTCTGCCCTTTATCATATCTAATGATTTAGGAAATAGGACATGTATTTTCCACAAAGGACTAGTAACTTCTCACCCCAATAATCTTGAATGAAGTGTGGTGCAACTGAGAAGTGACTTTCTCCTACCACGACATTAATAAATAATAACTACACTAAAGAAGACTAGCTCTAGCGTCCATCAACCCAATAAAATGGCTAAACTTAAACCTAGTATTAGTGTTATTGCTATCTCTAAGGAAGCATTATAGAAACATGATGAATTCCTAAAATCAAATATTTGTCGATTTAGTATTTGAGGATTGAGATAACAAGGTACGGCGAAGGGAAAGCAGGTAAACACACACATACACATAAAGGAGGCAGCTTACTGTTGATGGCACTGCTGTTGCAAGTAGGTTTTTTACATCCTTAAAAAACTTAGAGAACCGCTCGATCACAGACCCCGAGAGGATGTTACCAAAGAAAACATTCCAGATGAAGAAGCATAAAACTTTTATGCAAGCACTCCTCTTCCTGTCACTACGAGAGATAGAGCCTTCCATTGTAGAAAATAGCAACATTATTGGAGGAACCATGTACATAAATATTATTAACACGACACTTGGTAGATATCCCGTAGCCAGCTGACTCATTGCTTTCCTGCAAGAAAGAAAAGGAAAAGGATAGCCATGTTGCCCATGGATATAGCTCAGACTTAACAAACCTGTAGGAATAAATTCGATCTCTAGTCTCAAGGTTAATACAGAGAATGAAAAAGACACATCAAAGTTAGTAGCTAAACAAAACAGTGCAAAGACTGAGGAAGGTGGTAAATCATTTTGAAATTAAAAGGTCAACCTTGAGTCAAAAAAAGGAATTTATTTCCCATAGGTGTTTTTGTGTATGTGTGTGTATGAATGGTCAATACCTGTACTCCGTGAAAAATAGATTTGCTATGGTAAAATCTTTAAACATAGAAAATTAGGGCTAAATTTTACCAAAATGGGCAGTGACAGGACTACCTCTGTAAAATTCCTCTAAGAAATGGAAATGTCTTTTGAAGCTTATCGAGGTGAACTAGACCTTGTGTTAATGAAACAGGCACAATGAAAAATGCCACCAAAGCCATCGAGGCCACAAGAATAGCTATTTTGCGGATCCAAAGGAGTCTATATGGGACACAAATGTTTGACCAATACATATCGTCTGGTTCTG
Organism: Nicotiana otophora; assembly: GCA_000715115.1. Taxonomy (NCBI): domain Eukaryota; kingdom Viridiplantae; phylum Streptophyta; class Magnoliopsida; order Solanales; family Solanaceae; genus Nicotiana; species Nicotiana otophora. The sequence continues at coordinate 19,456 of AWOL01S0137032.1, forward strand.
GAGAAAGATCTGTGACCCATGACATGGGATTTCGAGATTGAAGACCCTGAGAAGCAACCAAAGCAGCATAGCGATTCCTGAAAAAAACTAAAGCAGCTGCAGACTCCTGCAGGAAAAATTTGCATATTCATTTCACCTCTTATTTTGGCTAGGCTACCGAAATATGCAGCTAATTCAAAATCTTCAAGACAAAACAGTCTAGCACAAAGAAGCAATCTCTAGTATATGACACTCTAATCTCTTTACTAGTTAAATTCAGGATAAGTAACTTAGTACTGTTCTTCCCTTTGAAGATTAAGCAAACCGAGAACTGTGCAAAGAAGTAACTTTTACCAAGCTGCATGAGAACTAAGAAGTTAATAGTGCTGCACATCTGAAGCCTCAAATGAACCCAGATATATAATCCGAAGAAGGTAAAGTTCCACCTATGGCGTATTGAAACTTCCTCTCTAAAGATGCTATGACTTTTTCTAGCAATCAGTGTTAGTCATGACAATCATATGATCTGCTTATTTGCAAGAATAAAGGAATCAATTAAGTACCTTTTTCCTCAAATCTGAACCATCAAAATCACTTCTTCCTTTGTCAGTTTCCGCCTCCATGGGAAGCATAGTAAATGATGCTGTTGTTCCACAAAGGCCACATCTCATGGAACTTGATCCACAATGTAGTTCCCTAGGTGTCAGTTTCAGCATCTTGCACATCTTCCCTGCATCAGTCTGAAGTCATGCAACATGTGGCACATTAACAACCAGAAGAAATATATAAAGAGCACGAATAATGTCAAACCACTAGTGCAAGCAGAAGTCTTCATCAAGATCAAGATAATTTACTTTATTTAGTTCACATAAATATGATTACTCGAGTAGTAGTTCTTTTAAACTAGGGCCATGGAAACTCATAGGAGTTGGCATTACACTAAATAACCTTGACCCTTTCAATAATCGCAGAGAGTGCTTTCAAGAAGAAAAATTAGATAATATTCCTGAGGCTTCAGGCACCTTATGTCTACCATGAAGAAAACTATCTCTACATTTCTAAGGAGAATTACTAGTTTTCAATGTGGAAGATAAATTGCCAGCATCAAAAACTAACTCTTTTTGCAGTTAAGTTTTTCCGTATCATTAACTGCAGTTTCAAAACCATTTTGAGCTTTAACATCTCAAGGATGCTACAAGAAAAGAAAATTTTTAAAATATTCATCCTTATTTACAAACATCTACAGAAAAGTAATACATAGCACCTGGTACAAACTCAAAGCCATTTTCTCACCATTATGGCCTTACAAAGTGAAAATTTTCAGCTCATATTAATATTTAGTTGGAACCAGAAGAGGATAATAGATGTGGTACAGAAGAGAAACTTCAAAGCCACATCAAGATTTCCATAGATGCAAGGGATAAATTTCCATAGTGAGTTTACCAAAAAGGAGTGAATACCCACCACCAGTTTCTGAACAGAACCAGATCGATAAACGATTTGATGAGATAAATAACTTGATGCATAGAAATTTGTGAAGAATCTTGTCACTGTTCCGCTGTACGATTCTTCTCGTGACCATGGGATGGCACGAACAAGAACTGTGAAGTAACTTGGGTTGGAAACAGATGAAGTAAAGTAAGCCAGCCTCATCCTTGAAATACTTTTGTACTCCTAAAAGAAAGTGAAGATCTTTTATGAAAAAAGAACCGACATGCTATCGCATATTACTAAGGATCAAGTATGAAATACATACATTTTCAAAGAAAAGCAGAAAATGAAAATTAATAGCGATTTCTTACAAGGTACAGAAGAAAACAAGCACAACACGATATGAGGTACAGCGCAAAGCAGTGAGCCCAAAGCCTGAAGAAGATGAAAGGCAATATAGGTAAAACTGAGCCGGGATTAAAATGGACCAACAGATTAGAAAACTACCTTTTTCTATAAGATAAAATTAAAGAATCAGGAAACTACCTTCTACATATGCTTCCCTGGTCAACTTACAACACAATCTATTTAGTAATACTTTCTCTATTCTCAGTAAGATTAACTTCAGGATTTACTTAAATAAGTTTCAAAAATGAAAAGAAGACAGAACAAGGCATTTTCAGACTTGTAGACACTTCAATAAACAACAAGCTTATAGTTCTCATTGTATTTCCAAAATGTGAGTAAAAGAGCCTTTTGCGATATGTATCTAAAGTATGTCCATTGATAAGAGAATAGATTAATCAACTGCATTTAAATCATTATCAGCAAATTTGTACATGTTTCATACCATCTTGACCCTTCCTCAACATTCACAATAGTGAATACCTCCAATGTCTCAGCTGGAATTTGGTGACGTTGCATCTCTTTTCCAAAATAATTAAGTGGGAGCACAAGGAAATTGCATACAATAGCTGCAATGGAGAATATTCGGAAACTGTCCACAATAAGCAGCAGGAGAGTAAGTCTACTGCAATGGAGCAATGGTTCATAGATATAACAAAGTGCAACAGAAAGGTGGTTCTTCAAGATGAACTTTAAACACTGTTGGCAGTGATACAAAAGCCAAGGTAAAAATAATTATCAAGAGAATGAGGTTGAACAACAAAATACTAAGCAGAGATATAAATGTTTAACCGTACTTTCTTTTATAAGTAACATTTATCATGACTTCTACAGGCAATGAGACAAAAAGTGCAACACTGTTATAGGTAGTACTATTCGATATATTCACAAAAAGTATAACTAAGCTTCTTTGGTCACTACATGCCCATAATAGCACACAAATGCATGACTCACTTTACACAAGCTACACAGGTCCACTATCACCAGGAAAGACAATCAAAATCACTTAAATAGCACATATATATTTGGCCATCCTTACAGTTGTTTAAGCCATCATTAATGACCAGAACACAGATTCCCTTTTGTTTTTGTTAATTTTTCCTTTACGGTGCTCCCCAATGAAATCCAATCATCCATCCTTCTAAGGGGATAATGACAGAGCAATGAGAGTAAGCCCTGACTGCTATTTTTGCAATAGGTAAGCAACTTCCCACTAGACAATACAGAAAAATGAATTATGCATATATACTAATCGTCCATGAAAAAATATGCAAGTTCCTTTACTAGAAATTACATGCTTGGTGAAATTTTCCCTGCAAATGATGAAAATACTTGAAATGGGAGAAAATTGGGTAGAAGCTAATTTAGACTAATTCATTAAAATTAGTATCAGAAGTTAAATTGACTTTTCTTGAACATTAGAAAATCTAACAACAAATAAAGTGCTGAAAATTCCAATTTCACCTGAAAACAATCATCCGCACAAATACTACTGCATCCAATCCCCCAGTAGCACATATTTCTTCATCAGAAGTCTCCCATGCCTTAAGGATCCAACTTGGAGAAGGAACAAATCGATCAAAGCGAAAGGCATCCTGTTGTCTTGCTCGTACTTGAGCAATCTTCGCGCCAAAGTAAACATTTACAAAGCTCGGTTGTTTCCTTAAAACCGAATACAAGGAGAACAGCACTACGCACACTGCAGTATTGACACCAGCAGAAGTCAACAAAGCAGCTAGCTTCATCTCCGCCCCCAAATATTTTAACAACCTCACTAATTAAGACATGTCATCACTGCTTCCTTCCTTTAAAGATTGGAAAGATCTGGAAACAACAGCAAGTTTGGTGTATTAAGGTCAAGAAACTGCAAAAGTGAAAATCATAGTGAAGGATTCATTTGATACAGTGAAAAAATAAAGCAGTTTTCAGTCAACTAATTATCTGGTGATAACCAGCCAATAAATTGTACGATGCACCCAAAAAAGAAGAATACGAATAAGATAAAAAATGTAACATTTTGATACTATAAACAAGCAAAATAAGAAGTTACACAGGAAAAGCTTTAGCCTTGCAAGCATGCTCATTTCAAATATCCCCTAGCATACTGAAGTCTACTAAAGTTCATTTAATCCAGTGGCTGCACGAGCCAATGTAACATGCACAACCCGCTGAATAAATCCAATTATAACCAAAATTAAGTTAAAAATAAAAGCTTAACAGTTAAGGTAACTCCTAATTCCATCTTCTTCACAAAATCAGTTTGTGCAAAAAACACTTTTGCATATCAGTTTCCAAGGAGATCAATTCAGAGGCAATATAGTATTTTGAAACAGCAAAATACCATAATTCATCACATTGAGTCCGTTACTACTCAAAACAATGGTCAAAAACGTACAGCAAAACGTTGCCGAAGCAGATTCTACACAAAAATCCGATTAAAAATCAGAAAAACATGAAAGGCTACCAGAAAATCTAACAATCACCTGAAAATTGCAAAACGCTATGACGAATCTGAACGCAAAAAAAAAATTTATGAAAAAGCGATGAATGCTTAAAGCAACAAAATAGTGATTGCTTCAAACAGAAAGAAACCCTAGAAAATTCGTTGGTCCGTTTTTTAAAGTTTCGTTAGGATTTGGGAGAGGAGAGAAGAAGGATCGAATGGGCTCTAATTTTTCGGAAGAAGGAAACAGTGCCAGATAAGAAAGGCGCGTCGATTGCGAGTGAGTGCGTAAATTGTAGAAGTGAGATTTTGTGGGGCCCAATAGAGTTGCCACGTGGATTTAAGAATGAGGAGAGTGTAAACAGAATGGAACCGCTCCTAACTGTCAATATCCCGGTTTGATTGAAGTTTTTCATGCAAATTGACCCGCCGCACAACCCTGTTGTACCTAATGCATCGGGCTTAACTTGTGGATGATTACTTTTATAATACATGCTTAGTTACAGCTTGTTTGGACGGTTGTAATTACCCGTTTGTATTGTATTTTATTATTACTTTAAATATAATATTTGTTTTGATTGTTACTTAAATTTTATTGTAGCGTATCGTTAAATATGTCATTACGTAACGATGAAAAGTGTCACTTTATGGAACGATCGATTTGGTGTGGTCGTGTCGTTTCCTAATTTTTGTTTTTTTCTCATCTTGCCCTTCCTTATTATTAATTATTAATTATTTTATCTTTTACCATACCTTTTTATACAATAATTCTTCCCCGTACCTTAATTGTTCTTTATAATATTACAAGTTTATTCTTCATATTGTTAGTGCATGATATCATGAAACGACGATTAACAATACAATCTATCCAAATATTGTATACATCAAAACGATACAATACAGTACTGTATAGTATTATATGATATATTATAAAATGATACATAACAACCATCCAAACAAGTCGTTAGTTGAATATCACTAATGTGCCACAAATAAAGTTTAATTAATTTCTACAACAACAAAAAAATGTGAGTCTATCTGCATAAAGATTTAGTCATAATATATAAGTAATTGTTTATATCTAAGATATTTGTCTTGCGTTCTTTTACTTGAATGCAAACCGGCTCAGAATGTCTTTTTCCTCCTTATAGTTATATCAATGTCTCAATCTCAACAACTCTCCGATTTGTTCCTCTTCTTTTTTAGTAGGTCCGGAAATTAAGAAATAACATGGTTCGTCCGTCTTAATTTATGTGGCAATACTTAAATATCGAGAGTCAAATAATTTTTTTTAATTGCGATTTTTTCATGCATTTTAAATATTTTAAATTGCTAATTATTGTGGCTTATAATATTTTTTACGTATTTTTTAAAAATATAAATTTTATTTCAAAAAATAAAAATATTCTATGTCCCAATCAATAGTCAAAATTAAGAAATTGAACTCTTAAATTTTGAATACGCGGCATAGATTGGGATAATATATTAGTATAATATTTGAAAATGGACATAAAACATGAAAGCTACCAAGTGAGCTGACCATCTCTGAAACATCACCATAACTACAGAACAATATAATAAGAAAAGAACTCTATATGTTCCCTATCTATACTACAACTCTCCAATTATCAAATATCAAACACTACAATAATAGAGCATCTACAATACACATCATTCAACGATCTGTTTTTCCTTCACCTGAAGATAACTTAACAACCCAATTCGCAAGTGTCCTCCTCCTTGAGCTAGACGCCGCCGCCGCCGCCGTTGAAGATTCATAGAACTGACAAAATCATTAATCCTCTGCATCGCGAGGTCAAGAGTTTCTTCGGACATATTTGCAAAACAAATTCTAAACCAACCAGGTTCACTACAGTGACAAGAAGATCCAGGAGACACATTTAAACCAACATCACTTAGTATCTTTTTCCACAGTTCCATTTCTGCTTCAAATGTGTTTGAACTAAGCAAATGCCTCATGTCCACAAAACAAAATAATCCGGCATTACTTTTCAAACACTCAATCCCAGAATTCTCTAACCCGGAAACAAGCATTTCCCTCCTATTTTTCAATCCTTTCTTGTTTTCTTTAATGTAACGTTTTATGAATTTTTTATCTCCAAGGATTTTAGACAAGAGATACTGTGTTTGAGATGAAATGAGTCCAAAACTTGACATTTTTGTAGCAGCAGCTATAAGTGTTTCATTGTTTGAATAAATCATCCCAATTCTGAAACCTGGAAGTCCTAGATCTTTTGATAGACTTGACACAATGTGAACTTGGTTCCACATTTTGGATTTTTGGAGTTTTCTATCAATTAAAGCTTCCATTATGCTTATGAATTTTGGTGAATCAAAAACTGTTCCAGCGTATATTTCATCGCTAACTATGTGAATATTTTTCGTCATGGCAAAGGTGATAAGATTGTTTAATTCGTCTCGTGACATGGTTATCCCTAGTGGATTTGAAGGATTTGTGATGAATACCCCCTTGACTCTTAGACCAAGTCGTTGGGCTTCATCATATGCATCTTCAAGGGCAGACTCAGTTATTCTGAAGTTATTTGAACTATAGCAATGTATGGGTACAATTTCAGCCCTTGTTCTCCATTTAAGATCTCTATCAAACCTGTCATCATATATAGCAAAAAAGAAATGCAAATCAGAATAATGGTTTAGAATTTGTAAAGAGTTAGTTAATGAGTTTTAACTTTTACGCACTAACATTAAAAAAACAATTGACATCATATGATCATTTAAAAGATTAGTTAATTCAATCTGTAACTATTGAATATTCATTTATCAATAATCTAGAATAAATGGTAAAGAACTTATTATTATAACATGTTAAATTACACTAATGGTATTAAAAAAAATTAATTGGCTGTGCGTAAAACTTAAATCAGTTGTTAATTTATTTGAAACTGATGGACCAGTACTAAATAATTTCATGTTACCCTGGATAATAAGGAGTTGGAATAAGGAGAGCTTCCCCACGTTCAGCTAAGCAAAATATGAGGGTTTCATTTGCTGAAGTTGAACCAGCTGTGAGTACTAGCTTCTCTGGATCAAATTTTACTTTCTTTCTTCTAATCTCACCCATGAATGCCACTAGTACCTGAAAAATGTAGTAGCTTATTAAGATTACGTTTTTTCTCATTTTACACTGAAAATTTATAGACCATGATTTTATATAATAGAGTACTAATCTGGAGCACGTGAAAATAACTTCAGATTACGTAAAATAGTAAAGACAAGATCCTAACTCTGAAAAGGTCCAAGTGTAGTGTAAAAAAAAAGAAAGTGTATATGGTCAGACCTTCGTATAACATCTTTTATAATAACATTTCACTATATTGGAACCAGTTTCTCATGTTATGTTATATTATGTATTCTCTATAACATCATTTCATTATAGCAGTTAAAAAATATCAGAACAAACTTTATTATAGAGAAGTTTAACTGTATAACAAAAGGAAGAAAATTACGTTCTTGAAAGCCTGCAATCCATGATAATCTTGGAACAGAGCCAAGTATCTGAACATGGATCCTCCATTTTCTCTAAACTGGATTACATCTTGGTTTCTTGCGAGCCATGATTCAAGAAGATCGAATGAGAGCTGTGTTTGATTAGGGAAAAAAGAGAGGAAAAATATGAGGTTATGTTAGAGCTTCAAAAGATATATACTCACGTTTCCTAAGCGAAAATAAAACTATAAACAACAAAAAGGTTGTGCATGTTAATTATTCCAGACATGAGGTACTGCCTAGTGTTTCAATCGAACACTTTTTGGTTGCTATTGGTCAATGTCACATGAAGCAAAACCCAACCTTTTAAAACAAGAGATATAGGATATCATTATTCCTTAACTTTATCTTTTGGGGCGACCATACATAATTTATCATGATATATACTAAACTGTATATATAATACGCCATTGTAAACTCTTCAATCATCGAACAATTACTCTAGAATTATTCATGCATTCGTATTCTCACCACCCTTTTTGTGTGTCGAACAATATCTTTTTAAGAAGGAAATTAGAAAGAAAAATAAAACTCGAGTTTAGTGTATGTTGATAATAAGAAATGTCATATATATTAAACGTACCTGATTCTCAGCAAGACCCATCTGAATAATACCAAAAGGATTTTGAATGGGATCATATGGGTTCTTCTCATATTCTTGCCATCCTATGAAATAGGAAGAGTCTTGCCCGTGTGATTTGCACATAGCCATTTTGGACAACATTTTCAAGTGGCAATCCCTCCTATCACTATCCAGATAATATAAGCCTAAATTAATTTAGAGGATTTTTTGTTGATATGATCGAGTGGAAGAGGAAGGAAGATCTAGAGAGAGAGAAGAAGCTACTTTGAGTAGGTATTGCAATGTCGATCGCATATATTTATAAGCCTAAGTTTGCAAATGGAAAAAAATATCCCGACAGTAGTCTTCTATTGGTGGATTGCTCTCATTATTACTTTGACTAATGTGATCAATTCCATTTTGGTTTTTCTTTCTTGGCTCCCATACAAAATTTCTACTGTTTTCAGTTTCTATAAATAAAAATAAATAGTTAATCAAAATTTAGTTTCACCGCTCAACCAACTTTTACTACATTAAATACAACCTAGCTTGCTTTCTATTTTTAGTTTGAGCTTCTCCCATTAATCCCTTCCAAATTATTTTATATGTGTATGATTACGTATACACGCACATAATATTAAGGATTTAATTTATATGCATTGATATTATAATAAAAGTTTACATTGTCAGTGAATTTTTACATGTTGTACCACACTATCTATCTTACTTATTTTCGAAATAATTACTAGATCAACTTATTATGAATAATTACTTATAATTATCTATTGACTAGGTGATCAGATATTATGAAACTAAATTTAAATTATTAGCACATATATAAAAGTTAAACTCTGTTATAAAATAAAAACTGTAAAGTAAAGACAAGTATAGAGAGAAACTAATATATTATTCAAACTTCAAACTTATTTTCATAATGAACTGAAATCTCCTCTATTTATAGAAGAAAGCAAGTTGTTGTGTAAGTTGCTACTGTATCAGATATAGATAATCTTCTACCGGAGGTAATGTTTATCCATAACGGAGTACCGAAAGGATAAGCTCATTGTACCAGATATAGATAATCTTCTACCGGGTGTGATGTTTATCCATAACGGGGTACTGAAAGGATAAGCTCATTGTACCAGATATAGATAATCTTCTACCGGGGGTGATGTTTATCCATAATGGGGTACTGAAAGGATAAGCTCATTGTACCAGATATAGATAATCTTCTACCGGGGTAATGTTTATCCATAACGGGGTACCAAAAGAATAAGCTTCTTCAGGAGACTTATTTTCAATAAAGTACTAAATAGATAAACATATTTACGGAGGAATCTTATATAGATAAGTTTCTTCAGGAAACTTATTTACAACGGAGTACTAAATGAACATCCATAATATAATATATTTATAACAAACTCCTCATACAATAAATTTCAAGGTGGTGTTACAATATGGCTTTTATTATTACAGTCTAGACTGGTTGGTATTACTATCTTCTACTTTCTCCGTTCACTTTTACTTCTCTACTATGAATTTTGCACACCTTTTAAGAAATAATAAATAAAGTGTATAATTTACCATGATAGTCATATTAATTGATGCATATTTTTAATAATTTGAGAAAATAATTTGAAATGAGTAATTAATATTGTGGCTATAACAGGAAAAAAGAAATTGTCTTCTCTTGATATGTTAAAAGTGACAAGTAAAAGTGAAAATTTATTTTTAAAATACTGGACAAGTAAAAGTGAACGGAGGGAGTATCAAATATTATCTCATATGTCAAATATATGAGTGTCAATTGAAATACCAAAGTTTATAACGAGAAAAAAAAAAGGAAAGGAAAAGTTCTTTTCATTACAACACTTCTTTTACGATACTTTTCAAGGAAAGCTATGAAAAATCAAAGAAATAAAATTAATTCCCCTTGTCAGGGTTCTTTAGCGACCAATTAGCCCCACCATTTCTTCTTTCCCAAATACTCCCTTAACTTAAATAGCGAATATCTATGTTACCGTGGTCCCTGTGTTACAATTATGCAATCTACTTTGCACTGAAATTCTTCCAAACAAAAAAAAATGTGGGAAATGTAGGAAGCCTTAGGGTGTGTTTGGTTTACATGAAAATAGTTTTTGAAAAATATTTTTAATTTTTTTTATATTTGATTAGCTTAAATATTTTGGAAAATGTTTTCCTAGTAAACTCAATTTTCTCCATTTTTCGTACCAAAAGAAGGGAAAACATTTTTCAAAACTCTTTTTCAACCTACCCCACCCTATTTTCCAACCCACCCCACCATAACCCTTGCCACCCCTAC
>AWOL01S0137035.1:12233-51543 GCA_000715115.1 Nicotiana otophora
GCCCAAGCGCTAATATAAGCCAATCGTGGCATGAATCAATAAAGCCTGTTATGGCGTGCAACCCGATCCATAAATATCACTCCCAATTAGGCCCTCGGCCTCACTCAATTATCAATCTCTCCAGTCTCCTGGCTAAATAATCTCATGACAATCAGCCCAAAGAATGATAATGTGATGTAACAATAAATGGCAACAAATACTAAGATGTGATATGCAATTGATAGATGTGATTGAGTACATAATTGTAATTTAACCAAATAATTTTACAGTAGAAGTGACCTCAGTGGGTCCTAATAGAACAACCATATAGTCTAAGCATGATTTCCAGCATGGATTGTAGCTCAATTACTCTAACAAGTAGGAGTTTCATGAATAGCAGCAAGCTTTGAGAACTACACAATACCACGAAATCACCCGAGTCACAATTTCTACGGTGCACGCCTACACGCCCGTCACCTAGCATGTGCGTCACATTAACACCAACCACATAAAATGTATTTCAAGGATTTATACCCCCAATAACCAAGTTTACAAGTGTTACTTACCTCAAACCACGCAAATCTCTACTCCAACAAGGCCTTGCCTCACGAATCGGCCTCCGAACGATTCGAATCTAGCCACAAATAACTTAATACAATGAACACAAACTATCTGAATCAATTCTATATGATAAAGCTAGGTTCTTTACCAAAAGTCAAAAAGTCAACCTTGGGCCCACATCCAAGAATCCGACAAAATTAGCAAAATCCGAACACCCATTTATCAACAAGTCCAACCATACCAAAATTACTTAATTCTGATCTCAACTTGACATTCAAATCCTCAAATTATAGTCTATGAAGTTTCACAAATATTACCCAATTATAGCCGTGTAGGCTTGTGTACCATTTATTTTGGTATTTACATTAAATATATTTTAAAATATCATGTTTAACTGGTTTATCTGTTGTAAGTAATTGGCTTACCTAGTCTTAGAGACTAGGTGCCATCACGACACCTAAAGCTGGAATTTTAGGTCATGGCAAGTTGGTATCAGAGCATCAGGTTCATAGGTTCTACGAGCCATGAACAAGTTTAGTAGAGTCTTGCGGATCGGTACAGAGACGTCTGTACTTATCTTCGAGAGGCTACGGAACTATTAGGAAAATTCCACTTCTTTTATTCTTAGCATGCAGATTCATTGCTTTCGGAGTTTGAGCCTTTGTATTTCTATTCTATCATGGATAGTGAGGACACGCACTGCTGGATCAGCTGAGCAGACACCCGCGCCCCTGCTAGACCCGTGAGAGGTTGGAGCCGAGGTGGAGGCAGAGGAAGGGCACATGTCAGAGCTAGAGCACCTGCTAGAGTAGTAGTTGGGGAGCCCCTAGTTGTTCCAATATAGGGGCAGGCACCGAAGGTGCCTATTGCTACCCCCCCTCCCCCCGCCGCCGTTGACTTTAGCATAATTTCTGAGCATGTTTGGTACATTGGCTCAGGTGGAATTGATCCCAGTTGCCCGTACTCCAGAGTAGTGGGCTCACATTGGTCAGGTTTCGGATATTATGCCTGTACAAGTTGTCATTCTGATTCAGTTTAAAGTCAGTATAGGGACATCAAAGGACGAGTAGAAGAGGCTTGAGAGGTTTAAGAAGTATGATCCACCTACTTTCAATGGCATAACTACCGAGGAAGCGCAAGGTTTTCTAGATAAGTGTGATCGTATTCTCCATACCATGGGTATTGTGGAGGTGAGCAGAGTTGCTTTTACTATATTTTAGCTATCGGGAGCATTGTATAAGTGGTGGCTGGATTATGAGAAGGGTAGGCTAGCTGATGCAGCACAACTCACTTGGACTCAGTTTTCAGAGATGTTTTGAGGGAATTTGTTCCCTGGACTCTTAAGGATGCATGGCGCACAGAGTTTGAGCAGCTGCGTCAGGGCACTATGATAGTGTCAGAGTATGCCATCAGGTTCAACGAGGTTTCCAGACATGCTCATACCTTGGTTCCTAGAGTTAGGGAGCGAGTCTACAGATTTATCGAAGGGATCAGTTATGGGCTTAGATACGGCATGGCTCGGGAGTTGGAGACTGATACCCTATTTCAGCAGGTTGTGGAGATCGCCAGGATGTTAAAGCGTATTCGGGGTTAGGTGAGGGAGAATAAACGGGGCAAGAGGTCTTGAGGTTCTGGAGTATTTAGTAGATTCTACTCTTCAGCTATGACCCATCGCGACGAAGGCTCTGGCAGTCAGTCAGTCTAGTATGCAGTTCAGACTACTCGTAGTGCTCAAACTATTTAGGGACCTCAGGGTACTCATATGGGACAGTAATCTTTTAGTGCACCACTTGCACGGTGCTCCTACAATGGTTATTCCAGTTATCCGGCACGGACTCAGTACCAGCAGCCGCGCCCGTAGAGGGCTTGTTATGAGAGTGCCAATACCAGTCACATCATGAGGGATTGTCCCAGATTCGAGAGAGGTGGATTTCATCAGGGCACTCAGGCTATGAATTTCATCAGAGATTTCATGATAGGTAGAGGACGGGCGGGTAGAGGGCATCCTAGAGGGAGAAGACCGACCTGTTGATATGCCTTCCTTGATAGGGCTGAGGCTGCTGCACCGGATGATGTCGCAACCGGTATGGTGTTGGTTTGTCAAAGAGGAGCATCAGTCTTATTTTGATCCTTTCATATTTATCAGAGTGAGTTCCCCTATCTTGCTTCATATATGGGTGTGTTTTGTGATTCTTATACTCTACTTCTGTGTTTACCCGTGTTGAGAGATTCTGTAGTGGTAGCCCATGCCTATCATCTTGGTTTATTCACTATGGAGAGTAGTGAGACTATGATGAACTATCTATTACATAATACGGTAGGTTTTGATGTGATTTCTTGATGGTTTCGCGATGACTTGTGATTTAGGTGCCCTACAAGTTTGGGAAGTCCGTTACGTATTGTGGTTTTGGTTCTATAGGGTTGAGCTAGTAGAGTGTTTTAGTTGTTGAGATATTTACCTTACTTTTGATTTAGAGTTGAGGATGCGATCCTCGTGTTTTCGTGTGGGTTGGTATGTTTGGACGGGGCTGCGTGTCGCGGTCGAGTTATATTAGGGTGAGATCCTTGTGAATAATTCATATGTTTTGTTTCTCTCTTGTGGACTGGATTCTTAGTATGATACCGATGAGAAGTTGCACTTGTTTAACTTGTTCGATAGTTCTCTCATATGTTTCTATTTCCATATTCAGTCATATCCGCATTATGCTTGTGAGTTCAGATTGCGAGGTATGCGCCTAGGTGGCGTTGGTTGTGAGTTGTAGATTAGGGTGAGTGGTTATGAGATCTTTATATTTGTTGCATCATTGTCAGTGTTGTAAAGGTTTGGAAAAAGGTTCTAGTCTTTATGAGGCTATTTACCGGTATTGGGTTTGGTAATGGATAATTATTGTGGTAAGAGTTATTTATATGGGCAAGTGGGTGATGTGTTAAGTCATGTAGTTATACATTGTGGGTGTATGCTTGAGCTGTAGAAGTTGGTTGAGGTTGATACCGTGTGTTTATGTGGGAATCAGGTCTTTAAGGGATGATTAGATGTTGAGAAATTTAGTTCTAAGGCTTATCGGTATGGTTGGAAGGAATATTCTTCAGTTGAGATGGTTTTGTCGAGCCTAGGTGGATTTGGGCGACGTGAGATCACCCGTGAGTACATTTATGATGAGTCCAGTCAGTGATTTGATGACTTCGGAAAGATTCTTGGCACGTTCGAGGGGGAACATTTGTTTAAGAGGGTGGAGAATGTAACGACCCGACCTGTCATTTTGAGCTTTAGCTTTTCCGTTCGGTGGTTTAAGGTATTGAGAAGCTTCATCCCATGTATTAGGACTTGCGTGTATGGTCGGTTTTGGTTTTCGGGAGATTTGAGATTGATTTGGAAGAATGATTCTTGTTTTAGAAGCTTAAGTGGTAAAAGTTGATCGGAGATTGAATTTTTAGTAGACGACTCCGAAATGGTATTTTGATGATTCCAATAGCTTCGTATAGTGAGTTTGGACTTAGGTTTATGTCCGGATTTGGATTTGGAGGTCCGTAGGTTGATTTGATACCTTTTAGCAAAAGTTAGAAAGTTGAAGGTTTGGAAGGTTGAGAGGTTTGACAGGGAGTTTACTTTGTTGATATTTGGTTCGGATTGTGATTCTGGGAGTTAGTATAGCTCCGTTGTGTCACTTGGGACTTGCATGCAAAATTTGTGATCATTCCGGGTTGATTTTATATGATTTGGCGCGAGTTGTAGACGTTGAAAGTTCATTAGTTCATTAGGCTTGAATTGAAGTGTGACTCATAGTTTTAATGTTGTTTGATGTGATTTGTGGCCTCGAGCAGGTCCACGTTATGTTTTGGGATTGGTTGGTGCAATTAGACTGGGTCCTCAGGGCTTCAGGTGTGTTTCAGACAAGTTTTAGGTCATCTCTATATTGTTAAGGAGGTCTGGTTCTGGTGTTTCACATATGCGCATAGATGAGCGCAGATGCGGATCTGCTTCTGTGTGGTTTTTGTCTCTTCTGTGAGATGGTGCATGTTTCGGTTTTCTGCTTCTGAGGGACCACATGTGCTGGTACGTATCTGCGAAAAAGGATCGCAGATGTGAAGTTGAGACTCTAGGTGGTCGTTCACTTCTACTGACATTTTTGCACTTCTGCAGGATCGCAGATGTGATAGGTGGCTTGCAGGTGCAGTTCCTGTGCTGGTAAGTGAATGCCACAGAAGAGTGATCTAGCTCGCAAATACGAGAGAGCATGTGTGATGTTTTGTTCGCAAACGCAGAAATCGCTGGGCAACTTTATATATATCGAGGATTTGGTTATTGTTTATCATATTTTGAGTTGTAGTGCTCGTATTTGGGCAATTATTGCTTGTATTTTCATGATTTGGATTAGGATAAGTGTTCTTGACTCGGATTTGGTTGTATTTCATGATTCCATCCTTGTTTTTATCATTTAACTAGTAATTTGAATTGGAGAAATTGGGTTTTATGTAATAACTTTCTAAAACATAAAAATGATGATTTGAAGGCCTATTTGATGTTGGAATTGGTCTAGCTGTTGGAATTGTTGAGTTACTCTTATTTGTATTAATTGAGGTTGTTAGTATCCGTCATGCCTTTCATTGTTAAGTTCATTCATAAGCAAGAAATGGAAGTTGAACTCATTGAGAGTTATGAGCCTGTTTTAGTTGAAGTTGTTGTTTTATGGAGTATCCTTCATTGTTGAGTTATTTTCCATTTCATTCTGTGGTTATTGAGATTCTTGTTCACATCGTGGTTGAGCCGCGGACTATGTGTTATAGTGATATCGGTATAGTTGCTTTGGAAAGGTTGTGGCCTATGGGAACTTGTGGTACAAATTGATATGTCATGTTGTTGCGATGTTAGCACATGTGTATTTGTGTGTGGATTGATTATTGCAATGCGGAGCATAAGGGTGACATCTCACTGTTGTTGATTATGCAGAGTGATCCGGGTGGCTATTGTATTTTTTGTCTAGGCGGAGTGATATGAGTGGCCATTATGCAGAGTGATATGGGTGACTATTGTGATGCATTGTCTGGGCGGAGCGATAAGGGTGGCTATTATAATATTGTCAATGCGGGGAGAGACGGCTATGTTACGGATGATATGTCATGGCCTGGGACATAATGTTGATGATATTCGAGTGATGGTGTGATTTTCCTTGTGTATGTCATTCACCTTACGTGACTTGTTGTGTTATTTTTAATGCACTCCTCGATGTCTTTGATACTACTTGTTGACTTGGACCATAATAGTACAGACGCACGAGCATACACCGCAGCATGTCATTTACACCAGTTCGGGAGATTGAACCTTGACATTCTTTGATCATGCATATATATTCTTGCATTATTTCCTTCCATAGTGATATTGAGCATGTGACCATGCCAGGCGGATTGTGATGTTGAGGCTGTGACTATACCGAGCGGATTAAGATATTCTCACATGAGTTGTCTATGCTGTTGTGATTAAAATATGCGGGCACGAGGTGCCATGAGTACATGATTTGTTAGTTGGGACTCGTAACTTTTGATTATGAGATGAGGTATCTTAGAGTAATATTGTTGTGAAGCTTGTGCTAGAACGACTTGATTATTCGGTTGTCATTTGTTTTCCTTATTTTGTTTCACTGCTACTTTAATGAAGTTTTGATCACTTTACTGATTTTATCACATGTTGTATTTCGTGTTGCCAATTGCTGATTCTTGTTTCCATTATTAGCTTTATACTTATATACTGCATAGGTTATTATGACTAGTAGGTATCTTGACTTGTACCTCGTCACTACTCCACCGAGGTTAGTCTTGATACTTACTGGGTGCCGACCGTGGTGTACTCATACTACACTTTTGAACATTTTTGTGCCGATCCAGCTATGGAGATAACAGACTCAGGCTCTGGTAGCTTCTTGATCGCGAGGGTTCAAGGTAGAATTGCTTGGTCATCGCAGTCCCTTGGATTCCTTTTCGTTTTGATTGTACTGTTAATTTGTTATCCGAACAATATTGTATTTGTTTGTTTTGAAATATTTCTATGTATTCATCTAGAGTTCGTGACTCTATACTGCCTAGTCTTGGGAGGATTGTTGTGATTATCACCGTGTAGGGTTGTGTCACATTTATTCTGGTATTTATGTTAAAATTTGTTTTAAAATATCATGTTAAACTTATTTATCTATTGTAAGTTATCGGCTTACCTAGTCTTAGAGATTAGGTTGTATCACGACGCCTAAGGCGGGACTTTTGGGTCGTGATAGTTTGGGGCTTTGGCTGGTTTAATGTGAATGAATAAAGGGGAGCCGTTGGATCATTGTGATCAATGGCTCCGATATTTTGGAGATAAGGGGAAAGAAAAATATTTAAAATTAATTAAATGGGAAACATTGGACTACTCAGATCTAACGGTTAAGATGGGGCGCTGGGAATTCCAAAATAAAAGAAATTGAGATTAATTATGGACCGTTGATGATTTGAATCAACAATCCAGATGTAGTGTATCTCTTTTGTTAGTGCAGAAGAGCGATGACATGGCACGATGCCTATGGTTTAAACGAGTTGACATAGATCACCAACTCGGACGGATGGGGTGGGTTTGAACCTGGTCAAAGGCATATTGGGCTTATGATTTGGGCTAGATCAGCTAATATAGGATTTAGAATGTGGCCACATTGCATTTATTTAGATAATTACAATTGTAGCCCTTTAAGCTTTTAACCTCTTTATAAATTAACTTAATTAAACTTAATATATTATAACTAAATATGATAAAATATAATCATCAATTACATTATAAATTAGTGTAATTAACTAATAGTATATTAAAACACTTTATTTACTAAATAATGAAATAGTTTTGGATTAATTAAAGTAATAAGCGATGTAATCAAATATCAAAGATTAATTCATTAAATTAATTATAAAACTTGCTTATTAAAATATTAAAGTCATTTTAATAATTCCACAATAGTAAGGAATAATATAATTCATAAATATTTATGTCACGACCCCAAATTCTCTCCTTAGAATGTCGTAATGGCACCTAGTTTCTAAGACTAGGAAAGCCTAACACATACCGAATTATTAAAAAATATAAATCATTTAACCATTAAACATGAACCAGTAATTGCCATACATAGCCAACAACCATCAATGGATATACAATGTCCCTAAAACTGGTAGTATGAAGTCATAAGCGTTTCTAAGAGTAACTAAGAATAACAAATACATCCCTATTTGGAATAGAAGTAAACACTAACTAAGTGAAGCTCTGGAAGGTGATTCCGAGGCCTGCGAGTGTAATGAAAGGTATACCTTGAAGTCTTCGTAGCTAATCTCCAACAACTAGCTAATGACTGGAAAGCTCAGAGGTACCTGGATCTGCACAAAAATGTGCAGAAGTGTAGCATGAGTACACTACAACGGTATCTAGTAAGTATCAAGACTAACCTGGGTGGAGTAGTGACAGGGTACAATCAAGACACTTACTAGACATAATAACCTGTGCAAGTCTTAATATAAAGCTAAAAGAGGAACAAATATCAATATAAGGCTAAATATGAAAGGAACAACAATATAACGCTAACAAATGGAAAGAGTAATTAACAAATAACAAAAAGGAGAAAATAGGTGATAATGCCGCAAAGTAATCAGAACATAGTTAAAGTACCAGTGAAACCAATTAAGAAACACAAATGACAACCAAATAATCAACAGTTCTTCTGTAAGGTTTACACAAGAATCACCTCGAGGTACCACACCTCGTAATCAAAATCACGGGTCCCAAATCACGACTCGTAGTCACATGGTATCTCGTGCCCATATTATCAATCACTATAGCACGGACAACTTTTGTGCCAATATCATTAATACCTAAGATTTGCACGGACCGGTCTAATCCACGCACACAAGGCAGGTACACAAGAATACATGTACATGATCAATAACATCAAGATTCATACTCCTAGACTGATATAGGTGACATGTTATAGTGTATGCCTGTGCAAGTGTACTCTCACAACTTAGGTTAACAGGTCAAATTAGAGACACTGAGTAGCACATTGGAAACAACACAACGAAACTTGTAATATGCATGACACACACAAAAACATCACACCACCACACAAATATTATCAATAACAATGACCCTAGGCCATCACAATACGTCTCTAACATCGCCCGCCTTCGCTCGCCGCATGCACAAATATCAATAATGTAAATTCATCCCTTGTCTCGCTACATGCGCATCAATAATTATCCCATATTATCTCGCCACAAGCGCAAACCAAACGTATATAGCCCGCCTTGTATCGCCGCATGTGCAAATATCAATAATAACAATAGCATGGACAACTCACGTGCAAACACCCCGACAATCCTCTCAACAATTCCACATGTGCCAAAAAATAATAACACAACATAACAACTCGCACTGCACGCGCCCATATTCCACATTGTTTCCATAACAACAATATTAACTACCACAACAATACATAGCCCACGGCTCAACAACACTAAGTACAACAACAACAACAATAATATGAGAGTACGGTAAGTAGATCAGCACAAGAATTACAATGACACAGTGAAACAGAAGAATAAACTTAGCAATGCAATATATAACACGTAATGATGACTTCAAATAAAATAACTCAACAATGAGAGAGAGCATGTAATAACAACTTCAATTAAGGATATATCAACAATAAAAAGGGTAACATGAAATGAAACATCAATTATGATTAACTCGACAAAAAAAGAAGTAGCATGACAATAAAAGAGGTAACAACTTCAATTAAAGCATATATGAGTAAGCTTGATAATAAAAGATAGAGCATGTACTAACAACTTCAAATATAGCATGTAAGAGTATACTTAACAATGGAGAATATATCATAATATGGAAACTTTAATTAAATGCACGAAGGAAGCTTAAGAGTCTAAATTGGTTAATTTTCACATATAAGGTCGTGTACACACTAGTCACCTTGTGTACACGTCTTCCACATAATTCAAATAGTGTAATTAAACTAATCCCTACTGTGTAGTTCCCCCACACAAAGTTAGGCAAGATACTTACCTCAATTAGGCAAAATCAACACTTAAAAATAACTTTTCCTTTACAATTTACCTCCGCTCGGCTAAAATCTAACCAAAATCGACTTAATAACATCAAATAATGCAAGAGAAGCCAGTTCCAATAAGTAAATCTATGATCTTTGTACCATTCCTCAAAAGACAACAAAATTCAACCCTGGGCTTGCTCAGTCAAAAACTGAGTCCAACAGTAAGATCTTGACTGCCCATAACTCCACGAGTCTATATATGTGTTTTATTTTCAAATCTGAGTCCAATTCGACTCTCAAATCCCAAATTTTCATTCTTCAAACCTTAGATAAGAATCCCCAAAATTTCTCTTTGATTCTCATAAATTCGATGTTAAATCTCATATATAATCATGAAACATAGTTGGAAATTGATTAAAACTACTTACCCAATAATTAGGTGAAAATCCCCTCTCCAAATCGCCTCCTACCGAGTCTAGGGTTCAAAGATATGAAAATAAGACTAAAATCATGACTTTCAGCACTTATGTTCAGGCGCAGGTGTCGCAAATGCAACTTGGGGTTCACAAAAGCGAACCCCACAAATGAGATACAAAAACGACATCCATCATAGTCCTGATAACGTTGCAATTGAGGAAATTTAATAGCATATGCGAATAATGGCCACTTTGCAAAAACGGCATCATTATTGCAAATGCGAAACTCCCCAGCCCAGAGCACCATCACAAATGCGATTAAAAGTTCGCAAAAGCGAACTATACACTCCCCCAACCAACTCGCAAATGCGAAACCTGAAGCACCTATGCAAAAACCAGTAAAACTGAAACTCTTACAAACACTCGAAACACGTCAAAAACTCACCCCGAGCCCATGTGGCTCAGTTTCAAATATCCACACAAGTCTAAAATATATCATACGAACACGCTCACACGATCTAAATACCAAAATAACATTTAGAACCATAAATCAGACATCAAAATGCATGAAATTTACATTGAAATGCAAGAACGTATAAAAACACAACTACACCTCCGTCTCCTATCAAGTCAACTCCGAATGACACCAAACTTTGCAGACAAGAGCCAAATAACAAAACAGACCTATTCCAATTTCAAAAACGAAAACCTGAACCTGATAGCTATAAAGTCAAACCATAGTTAAACCTAAGAAATTTCTAAATCTTCAAATTGCCAACTTTCGGCAAAACATGCCAAAATCAACCTAGGGACCTCCGAATTCAATTCCGGGAATACTCCCAAGTAAAAAATCACTATACGAACCTATCGGATCCATTAAAACACTGTTTCAGGCTCATTTTCATGAAAGTCAAATCTCGATCAACATTTCCAACCTAAGCTTCTAAAATGAAAAATATTCTTCCCAATCAATCCTGAAACATTCAAAAACCAAAACTAACCATACACGTAGGTCATAATACACATAATGAAGCCACTCAAGACCTCGAACCACTAAACTCAATACTAAGTCTCAAAATGACCGGTTGGCTCGTCACATTCTCCCACTCTTAAACAAATATTACTAACGTCCCAATAGTCATCCCCAAGCCATCAAATCACTATATAAACTCACCCTACACATACACACGAGTGATCCCACGTGATATCAAACCATATAATCCCAACAACAACACCTTAATCAAAGATTATCCTTCCACTCATGTGAATAAGCCGTAGAATCAAAATTCTATGTCTACCGAGGCTCTATTCTCACGCAAACACACTGTATAATCCTAAACTAGCTGTAATAGCTCATGCGTACGTCACCAAGGTATAATCAGACGATGTTACACATCGGCCATATGCCCGTAGCAACAACTCTGACTACAATAGCTGCCCATTACTAATCTGGTACCGATAAATAGCCTCATATCGACAAGAACATTATTCCAAACCTTCCCTACACTGGTAATGATGCATGAAACATGTGAAACTCATAACTAGTCACCCGACCAACAAGCCACACCAAATGCCACCTGGGCACATACATCATAATCCAAACCTAACAAGCGCAACTAGATATAACTGAACATGGAAAGAGGAACATATGAGAACTATCAAACAAGTCCAACATGTAAAACTCCCTAGCGGTACCAAACTACAAATTCAATCGACAAGGAAGAAGCAAAACACACACAACCACCACAACAAATCTTACCCTAGCATGACCCTACTGTGGCAACTAGACGGGTACAAACACACCTATCCACAAAGAACACAAGGTTCCCATTCTTCACTCGGAATCACCAATAAGATAAACATCCCGAGAACTAAAACCTTCTACTAACTCTATCCCATATAATAGAACCACAAAACGTAACAGACATTTCGACACCTGTAGATCACCCAAATCAATAGTTGGGGCCAAACCATCCAGAATCACATCAAAACCTATTGTATTAACTATCAGAAAGTCAACCCAAGCCTCATGACCCTCAAAAGCGACCATGCCAAAATAATAGACACGAGTTATCACAAAACACAACCATATAGGAAGCAAGGTAGGATGAATCTTACCAATAAATGGGATCGGATTGAAATAATACTAATGCATATCCAACCCAACTAAAACCATACATGTATGACATCAACATGTGTAGCAGCCTTAGTCTAACAATAAACAACTTAACAACGGGTCTGGCCTCCCCCTCTAGGATGACCTCTACCCACCTGACCTCCACCCCTAGTTGGCGGTGCAGTTGTAGTGGCAACTGGAATGGAACCCATAGCCTGAATACTTTGCTGTGCTACACCCGCCCAAAGTCTGGGACAATCCTTCACCATGTGCCTTGTATCCCCACACTCAAAGAAACCACTTCGCTGGCATGGCTGTGCAAGCTGTCTGGAACTGGTACTCTGGGACCCATGGATATCTGAAACACCATGTGAAAACTCAAGTGCTGACTGAACTGGCTGACCCACAAAACCTAACCATGACGCAACCTGCCTCCAAAATAGTTATTAGTAGATCCTCCCGGTCTACGAGGCCTCTTAGTCTTCCTCTCCTCCCTCTCCTAGCCCTGTATAACCTCCATCCACCGAGTGATCTCTACAACTTGCTAAAATAGAGTATCCGTCTCCAACATTCGAGCCATGCTGAATCTAAGACCATAACTGAGCCCCTCGATAATCTGCAGACTCACTCTCTGGCTGTAGAGACCAAGGTAGGCACATGTTGGGATAACTCGCTAAATCTGATGGCGTACTCCGACACTTTCATAGTTCCCTAGCACAACAACTCAAACTTTGTGTGCCACGCATCCCGAAGTGTCAGGGGAACAAACTCCCTAAAATCATATATGAAAACTGAGTCCAAGTTAGTGGGGTTTCATCATATGGCTTGCCCTCCTCATAGGCCTACCACCACTTGTACACTACTCCTGGCAGCTGAAATATATCAAAGGCTACTACGCTCACCTCCACAATACCCATTGTTCGGAGAATATGGTGGCACTTGTCTAGAAAACCCTACGCATCCTTGGTAATTGCACCACTGAAAGTAGGAGGGTCATACTTCTTGAACTTCTCAAGCCTCTTCTGCTCCTCCTCTGATACCTCTAGCATAACCTCAGGTTGAATCTAAATAATAGGTTGTACCGGCATAATACCCGGAACCTGACCAATATGTACCCGTTGCTATAGAGTACAGGGGACGGGAGTCTGAGCTCCTCCCCCAGTCTGTAACGTAGCTGGTGCAACCGTAATCAATCCCACCTGAGCAAATTCACCAAACATGCTCAGAAACTGTGCGAAAGTTTCCTGAAGTTCAGGAGTAGCAACAGGCACCTGCGGTTCCTGTCCCCCAACTGGAGCTACTTGTGGCTCCTCAATTACTGCTCTGGCAGGTGCTCTAGCTGTAGTACGTGCTCCCATTATACCTCTACCTCGGCCCCTGGAAACACAGGCACTAGGGGCGATATCATCAGTAACTGCAGCTTGTGTCCTTACCATATGTGAGAGAATAGAATAACAAATGCTCAAACTCCGAAATCAATAAGCTCTCATGATAGGAATGAAAGAAGTGAAGTTTCCTAATAGTTCTGTAGCCTCTTGAATATAATTTCAAATGTCTATGTACCTATCTATAATACTCTACTAAACTTATGATTCGTAGCACCTGTGAACCGAGAGGCCTGACACAAACATGCCACGACCCCAAATTCCCCCTTTAGGATGTCGTGATGGGACTTAGTCTCTAAGACTAGGTAAGTCTAACACATACCGAATTATTAACAGATTTAAACCATTTAACCATTAAACATGAACCAGTAATTGCCATACATAGCCAATAACCATCAATAGATATTCTATATCCCCCAAGATCGGTAGTACGAAGTCAAGCTTTTCTAAGAGTAACTAAGACTAACAAATACATCATTGTTTGGAGTAGAAGTAAACAGTAACTAAGTGAAGCTTTGGAATGTGATTCCGAAGCCTGCGAGCATTGTGGTAGGTATACCTTGAAGTTCCTGTAGCAAAGATCCAATAGCTAGCTAACGACCGACACGCTCAAAGGTACCTGGATCAGCACAAATATGTGCATAAGCGTAGCATGAGTATACCACAGTGGTACCTAGTAAGTATCAACACTAACCTCGGTAGAGTAGTGATGAGGTACAATCAAGATACCTACTAGACATAATAACCTATATAAGTATTAATATAAAGATAACATAGGAACGGATATCAGTGTAAGGCTAAACATGGAAAGAATAACAATATAACACTAACAAATGGAGAGTAGAAGCAACAAATAGAAATAAGGAGAAAACAGGTTATAATGCCACAAAGCTATCAGAACATAGTTAAAGTACCAGTGAAACCAATTAAGGAACACAAATGGTAACCAAATAATCAACCGTTCTTCTACAAGGTTTACACAAGAATCACCTTGAGGTACCACATCCGGTAATCACTATCACGGGTCCCAAATCACGATTTGTAGTCACATGGAATCTCGTGACCATATTATCAATCACAATCGCACAGACAACTCACGCGCTGCACGGACAACTCACGTGCTGCATAGAAAAATTACGTGCCAATACCATTAATACCTCAGATCTGCACGAACTAGTAAAATCCACGCACAGAAGGCAAGTATATTAGAATACATGTACATGATCAATAATATCAAGATTTATACTCCTAGACTGATATATGTGACATGTTATAGTATATGCCTGTGCAAGTGTATTATCACATCTTAAGTTAACAGGTAAAATCAGAGACACCGAGTAGCACATTGGAAATAAAACTCGTAACATGCATGACACACACAAGAAAGTCACACTACCACACAAATATCATCAATAGCAATTCCCCTAGGCCATCACAATCAATCCCAGACATATCCCACTTTGTCTCGCCGCGGGCACAAATATCAATAATTTAAATTCTCTCCTTGTCTAGCCCCACACACATTAATAATTATCCCACCTTGTCTCACCACATGCGCAAACCATAACCCGCCTTGTCTGGCCGCATTTGCAAATATCAATAATAATAGCACGGAGAACTCACATGAAAACACCCCGATAATCCTTTCAAAAATTTCACATGTGCCAAAACACAACAACACAACATAACAACTCGCACCGCACGTGCCCATATGCCACATCATTTTCATAACAACAATATCAATACCATAACAATACATAGCCCACGACTCAATGACACTGAGTACAACAACAACAACAATAGTACGGTAAGTAGATCAACACAATGATTACAATGACACGATGAAACGGAAGAATAAACTCAGCAATGAAAGAGATAAAATGTAATAATGACTTCAAAAAAGAATAACTCAATAGTGAGAGAGATAATATGTAATAACGACTTAAAATAAGGATAAAACAACAATAAAAGGGTAACATGAAATGAAACTTCAATTAAGAATAACTCGACAATAAAAGAGGTAGCATGACAATAAATTTTAACATGTAAGAGTAAACGTTCTTGCTTGTTTGGTGTGATTGCCATCGCTTTAGCAAGATTGTGTTGTTTATTGTCTAAGGGCTGAAGCTAAGTAGCAGTAAAGCTAACTTCGCTGCCCTCACCGAACCCTCAAAAAGAGAACCCCACAAATGCGATGCAGAATTGACATCCATCATAGTCCTGCTAACGTCGCAATTGGGGAAATTTAATAGCATATGCGAACAGTGAACACTTCGCAAAAGCGGCCTCATGATTGCAAATGCGAAACTCCCCAACCTAGAGTACCATCGCAAATGCGATTACAAGTTCACAAAAGTGAACTTTGCAGTTCCCCAGCCAACCTCCCAAATGCGATAATATCATCGCAAATGCGACCCGTATCTCACAAATGCGAGACCTGAAGCACTTGTGCAAAAACCAGTAGAACTGAAGCTCTTCCGAACACTCCGTAACGCATCCGAAACTCACCCAAGCCCTTGAGGCTCTGTACCAAACATCCACACAGGTCTAAAAAAATCATACAAACTCGCTCGTGCGATGAAAACACCAAAATAACATCTAGAACCACGAATCGAACATCAAAATGCATGAAATTTACATTGAAACTCAAGAACTTCTAAAACACAACTATATTTTTGATTCCTATCTAATCAACTAGGAATGACGCCAAACATTGCAGGCAAGTTACAAATATCAAAAAGGACCTATTCCAAGTCCCAAAACCAAAATCCAAACCTGATAGCATAAAGTCAAACCATAGTGAAACCTAAGGAATTTCTTAACCTTCAAATTGCCAACTTTCGGTAAAACATGTCAAATTAACCTAGGGACCTCTGAATTCAATTCCGGGCAAACGCCGAAGTCCAAAATCACTATACGAGCCTATTGAAGCCATCAAAACATCGTTTCGGGTTCGTTTTCACAAAGGCCAAACCTTGGTCAACATTTCCAACTTAAGCTTCTAAAATGAAAAACATTCTTCCAAATCAATCATGGAACACTCGAAAACCAAAACCGACCATACACACAGGCCATAATACACAATATGAAGACACTCAAGACCTCGAACCACTGAGCAGAATGCTAAAGCTCAAAACGACCGACCGGGTCGTTAGAATTTAATCTCAACTTATTAATCCAACCTTACCAATTACTATTTCCTTTTATATTTATATAAAATAGGTATTATTGATTAGAAAATATTTTACCACATTTATTGTAAATTATTAAGCATAAATAATTTAATTTTAAAAGAGAGGGTCAAAATTGATCGTCAACAACCCACCTTGCTCTAATATTCACTACACAGCTGATACACATCGAGTAACCCTCGTTTCACTAGCACCCGAATAACCAGAAGTAGCAACCAAGCGATTTCCTTTCCTTGCACACTGCATCCACAACGAGCATCAAACTTGAATCTTTTCCAAGACCTTTATTTACCCATAAGGCATATTACATCATGCATGAAAAACTTTACGGACCACTCACACAAGTCAATAAACATCAAATGAAGCAATGAGAGGTCTCAGAACACTGAAATTAAAGCTAGTTCTCAAAGCAACTGATCAGATCTTTATAGAGGTTTTGTGTTTCACGATCGCGTGGAGGGGTTCACCGTTGCATAAGGTTGTCGGGCACTACATCGCGATTGCACGAGGTAAGGTCATGATAGAGTAGGACCCGGGCCAGTTGGCATTTACAACCTAGTGAGGCCAATCGCAGCCACGTAAAAGGATTTTGGCCTAGTGATATATTTTGCCCAAATTTTGCGATTTAGCTTACTTTTACCATTTTTTAATTTTGGAAAACATGAAGAGGTGTTTTTAAAGAGGGATTTCACCTTAATATTAAGAGAAGTAATTCCTATTTGGATTTTATAAATATCCGGACGATCATTTTGTATATGGTAGCCCCATTCCCTTATTTATTTTTCCCTCAATGTTCATTTATGGTTATGTGACTCGTTAGGTGGTTGGTTTGGCTTGGGGTGATTTTTAGAGTGAATTGGGACACGTAGTCCCAATTTTAAAAACTTAAGTTGGAAGAGTTGATCGGAGTTTGATTTTTGTGTAGACGACTTTGGAATAGAGTTTTAAAGTTTTCGATAGATTCATATAGTGATTTTGGACTTAGGCGTATATCCGAATATTAATTTGGACGTCCGTAATTTGGTTTGAGGCCTTTTGGAAAAAGTTGAAAAGTTGAAGGTTTGGAAGGTTGATAGGTTTAACTGAGGGTTGACATTATTGATATCAGGTTCAGATTGTGGTTCCGGGAGTTGGTATAGGTCCGTTTTGTCATTTGGGACTTGCATGCAAAAACACATTGCGCTTA
This sequence comes from Nicotiana otophora, assembly GCA_000715115.1. Classification (NCBI taxonomy): domain Eukaryota; kingdom Viridiplantae; phylum Streptophyta; class Magnoliopsida; order Solanales; family Solanaceae; genus Nicotiana; species Nicotiana otophora. Next base: position 30,136 of record AWOL01S0137035.1, read on the forward strand.
TTCCGAGTTAGTTTGACATGATTAAGTATTAGTTTAAGAAGTTGAATATTTATTCATTAAATAGGCTTGAATTGGGTTGCGATTTGTAGATTTGATGTTGCTTTATGTGATTTAAGGCCTCGAGTAGGTTCGTGTTGTGTTTTGGAACTTGATGATATGTCCCCAGGTGTTGAAGTCTGGTGCATTCGCACCTACGCAATTTGGGCTGCAGGTGCGATTCCGTAGAAGCGGATGGGAAGCCGTAGGTGCGACTTTTGGATTGGTGTACTGGTTCCGCAGATGCGGATACGAGCGCGCAGATCGTAGAAGCGTGCAATGATCCGTAAATAGGGAAATTTGGACTTTGATGGAGTACCACAGGTGCGGTATTTTTAGCGCAAATGCGGACGCGCAAGTGTGCCTTTGGTCCACAAAAGCGGAAGCACAGATGCACCGTATGGTCCGCATAAATGGAATTTTCCGAGTCCTTAGTGAAGCCGCATCTGCGATGGATTTTCACAGATACGGAGTCGCAAAAGCGACTATTTTCCCGCTGTTGTGGAATGCCTGGGCAGAAAAAGGATTGAATCGTGGGTTTATTTGATTTTTCAACTTTTGAGTTAGAGAGCTTGGTTTTGGGCAATTTTGGAGGGGATTTTCAAGGATTGGATCGGGGTGAGAGTTTTTGACTCGGTTTTGTTCATTAATCATGATTCCATTATTATTTTTATCATTTAATTAGTGATTTGAGTTGGAGTAATTAGGAATTTTTGTAAAATCTTTCCTAAACCTTAAATTGAGATTTGAAGGTTGAATTGAGGTCATAATTGGATAAATTTTGTATTGTTGGACTAGTAATGGGTCTATCATGCATTTAATTACAAATTGCAATATCATGTTATATCTTCCATTGTTAAATTGCTCTTACATGCTTTACTTGATGTTGTTATCACATGCTCTATCTTTTGTTGTCAAACATGCTTTTATATGACTTAAATGTTGTTATTATCACTCTTATTGTCATGTGCCTTTTAATTGTGGAGTTAACTCATTTGAAGTTATTATTCCATGATGTCACTTCATGTTGAATTATTCCCATATACTTAGACGTAGTTGCTATTCCACACTATCTTTTGTGTTGTTAAGCATATGTTATACAATTGAATTGGAAGTTCTCTTTTCATGAGAATATCTTCATTTTGAGTTATTCAAGTTGAAGTTATGAAAGTCATCATCACATTGAGGTTGAAGTTGTTGATTATTGAGATATCTTTTTTTGTTGAGACATTCTCATTCATTTTGTTAATATTGAAATTCTCGTTCAAATGTGGTTGATCTGTGGGCTATATGTTGTGGTAACTTTGGTATTGTTGATTTTGGCAAGTTGTGGCATATGGGCACTTGTGGTGCACGTTGTTATTGTGTTGTGAAATTGATGCACATGCGCTGGTATAAGGATAGGGATTAATGTGCACGCGATAACATAAGGTGGGATTAATGTGCGCTTTGCTAGTAATTCAATTACTTGAAGACACGTGGAGACATAAGTGGGCTAAAGTGCGTATATCGATTTCGGGAAAAATATTTTCAAAAATATCTAAATGTAAGGCTCACACGGCAGTATAATAAAAATGTAGTGATTTTAAATTGTGAAATGTGGATCTGAGGTGTGGTACCTCGGTTGTGATTCTTGTTGTATATTCTATGTTAAAGAGGTTTGTTGGTTGATGTCACGACCCAAAAATCCATGTAGTCGTGATGGCACCTAACCCCAACCCGCTAGGCAAGCCAATTAACAATAATCCGATTCAATGAGATTTATTGATAAATGAAATGATAATATAACTGAACTTCTATACAAAGAATTACCAAGCACTAGTAGTACAAATCATGAGCTTCTAAGATTTAGAGTTTATAAAGCTGGTATGAAATAAATACATCATCTGTTTGAAATATACATGAACAGATTAATAATTCTAAAGCTACCAAGAACAAGAGCTAGCTATGACCGGAACACATGTACATCTTTAATGCCAGCTCCCTCCATACACATGAACATCAACATCCAAAATCTGTACGCAAGGTGTAGAAGTGTAGTATGAGTACAACCAACCTTATGTACTCAATAAGTAACAAACCTAACATTAGATTGAAAGCAGTGACGAGCTCGGACAAAGGTCAGAGTCCAACACCAATAGCCAACAATAACTCATTATAATATAATAAAAGTGGTAAAAGAAATAACTCAGAGATATAATGCTCATCTAGTTCACAATTACGAAAAATAGTCATGCTTTTTAAGTGTAACATTAAAAGCCAAATCCTTCACCGAAGTCACCAAAATATGAATAAGTCAGAAACCTTGATTTTTCCCAAAAACATTCAACAATAAATAAGATGATTCAATCTCAGATAGCATGAGGAATGTACATCTCTATGCCTATATGTTACTGTGCATGTGAAGTCATAAATGTCACAAAATCGTGTAACATGAGGAAATGCATCTCTATGGTTGTATATCAAGTATGTAAGTAAGATGAAATGCATCACAATGATGAACTCATGTACTCACACTCTCAGAGTACTCAATATCACAGTCTCACATTCCCACTCATCACGCTCAATCACTCAAAATACTCAATCACTTAGCAATATACAGTACCTGCTGCGGCACGCAACCCAATCCCATCATGAATTAACAGTAACTGCGCTCGCTATAGGTGTGCAGACTCTGGAGAGGCAGATCTTGCCCAAGCGCTAATATAACTTGCTTCGGCATGAAGCCCGATTCTATCATGAATCAATAGTGCTTGCTGCGGCATGCAACCCAATCTCATCATGAATCAATAATACTTGCTGTGGCGTACAACCCGATCCCATCATGAATCAATAATATCTATTGTGGCATGCAGCCTGATCCCATCATGAATCAATAATACTTGATGTATCATGCAGCTCGATCCCATTATGAATCAATAAAACTTGTTGCGGCGTGCAGCCTGATCCCATCAATATCACTCACAATCCGGCCCTCAGGCCCCAAATCAGTCATCAATCTCTCCAGTCTCTCGGGATTACAAATCTCATGCCAAACAACCCAAATAATGATAGCAACATGATGTCACAACAAATGATAACATATGTTATGATATTACATGTAATTGAATGAATATGACTGAATAAGTAAATTAAGCAAATAACTCAACAACAGAAATGACCTCAGTGGGTCCCAACAGAATAAGCATATAGCCTAATCATGGTTTCTAACATGGATCACAGCTCAATTACTCTAGTACGTAGAAATTTCATGAATAAGAAAAAAAGGATTAGGTAGCTACACAATATAGAAGAATTAACCGAGTCATACATCACACGGTGCATGCCCACACCCCCGTCACCAAGCATGTACGTCACCTCAACAATGAACATAACACATATATTCAGGAGTTCATACCCTCAACACCAATTTTAGAAGTGTTACTTACCTCGAACAAGCCAAATCCAATACTGAGCAAGCCAAATGATGCTCCAAAAATGCCATCCCGTACGTATCGACCTCCTAACGGCTCGAAACTAGCCAAAAGCAACTCAAGGACATCAAACAATTCCAAAAGAAACAAATCCAATCGGTAAAAGTCGAATCTTTAATCAAAAGCCCCACAATCAACCAAAATGTCAAACTTGGGCCCGCACATCAGAACTCGGCAAAACTCACAAAATTTGAATACCCATTCAATCACGAGTCCAACCATATTAGTTTTCACTCAAATCAGACTCCAAATCGATGTTCAAAACTAAAAAAATTCAATTTATGAAATTCGGGAAACAAAACCTCAATTTCTCTTTTTAAATCATCAACCAATTGCCAAAAATGAAGATAGATTCATGAAATATAATCAAAACCAAGTAGAGAACACTTACCCCAATCCATGTGGTGACAATCGCTCCAACAATCGTCTCAATCCAAGCTCAATAGCTCCAAATATGCAAAAATGGCAGAAACCCCCGAAAATAGAGTACTTATAATCACTGGACGAATTAAGGAATCGCGATCGCGGAAATACCATCGTGATCGCGAAGAAGAAAAAATGCACTGCCCAGAAATACTCTACGCGATCACTGAACAAGCTTCGTGATCGCGAATCACAAACTGCTCAGCCTCAAAAAGTCACTACGCGAATGCTGCCATAGGCTCGCGAACGCAATGAAGAAGCCATGATGACCTACCCAACTCATCCCTACAGTGCGAACACGTGCACACTTGTGCGAACACGATGCGCAATCTATAGTAACCTACACGAACATGGACCAGTATTCGCAAATGTACAAAAGAAATATTCAGCTCCAGATTTTCCCTACGTGATCGCATCCCTATCTTCGCGATCGCGAAGAAAGTTTGGTGTACAAGACATTAGCAGAAACTAGCAATGCCAAAATGAAGAAATATGGTCTAAAAACAATCTGAAACCTGCCTAAGCCCCGTGGGACCCGGTCCAAATATACCGACAAACCCCATAATATAACACAGACCTACTTGAGGCCCCAAATCATGCATAACAACATAACAATCACGAATCGCACCTCAAATCAAACATAATGAACTTTGGAACTTCCAAGAACCAAAACTTGTGACGGACCTTATCGAATCAACTCAGAATGAACTCAAATATTGCACATAAGTCCCAAATGAAATAATGAAGCTGTTCCAATTCCTGAAACCACAATCCAAACCCGATATCATCAAAGTCAACTCCCGATTAAACTTATGAACATTCCAAACCTTCAAATTTCCAGCTTTCGCCAATTAGTGCCGAAACCTTCAGAAATATCCAAATGCGAATTCGGGAATACACCCAAGTCAAAAATCACCACCCGAACCTAACGGAACCATCAATACGTCGATCCGGGGTCAAATAATTAAAAATCAAACTTGGTCAACTCTTTCAACTTAAAGCTTCAAACATGAAATTTATCCTCCCAAACTAATTCCGAAACACCTGAAAACCAAAAGCCGATGATACACACAAGTCATAATACATCATACGAAGCTAATCAAGACTCCAAATAGCTAAACGAAATTCTAATGCTCAAAACGACCGGTCGGGTCGTTACATTTAAACATTTTTGTTATCTTTTCAATTGCCTTATTTGTATTTGTTTGTATTGATTTCTTGTTGTTTTTATCATGTGTTCAATCCTTGCTACTTTATTGCTTTAAATTATGTTGTTAGCTTACATTATTGAACTACTTTATTGTCAATCATTTTCTCATCTTCCATTATTTGGCTATACTTTACTCTGTTAAGTTTTCTAGTTCTAGTAGGTGTCCTGACTTGGCCTCGTCACTACTCTACTAAGGTTAGACTTGATACTTACCAGATACCATTGTAGTGTACTCATACTACGCCTCTACAGATATTTGTGCATATCCAGGTACATCTGCTCATGTCGAGTGCTTGTGAACGTACAATTATTTTCGGAGACTTGAAGGTATACCTACTCGACACTCGCAGGCATCGAAGTCACCTTCAGTCAATACTTTTACTACTGTTCATCTTCTACTCAGACAGTGTTGTATTAGAGATTCTTTGTTCATTTCTGTTGAGGTTGTGACTAAGTTCCACTGATTTTGGGGATATGTTACTGATGTTTCGTATTTGGAGTGATTATGAGCTTTATTTGTTTATTTTATTATCTTAGTTCGTTATTTCAGTTAAGTATTTATGAATATTAGGCTTACCTAGTCTTAGAGACTAAGAACCATCATGACTACCTTAGGTGGGATTTCGGAGTCGTGACAAGTTGGTATCAGAGCTCAAGGTTCATAGATGTTACGAGTCAAAGGAATATTTAGTAGAGTCTTGCTGATTGTTACAAATATGTCCGTACTTATCTTCGAGAGGCTACAAAATTGTTAGGAAATTCCACATCATTGATTCTTTATCGTGCGAGCCTGTTGATTTCTAAATCTTAGTTTTTATCTTTCTATTCTGTCACAGATGGTAAGGACATGCGCTGCTGGATTCGATGATCAGACACTCGCGCCCCCAGCTAGAGCCACGCGAGGCCGGGGTCGGGGCAGAGGCCGAGGAGGGGAACATGTTGTAGCCAAAGCACATGCCTGACAGTAGCTCTGATTGGGGGACAGGAACCTGAGACGCCAGTTGTTTCCCTGCACTTTAGGATACCCTAGCATAAATCTTGAGCATGTTCATAACTCTAGCTCAGGCGGGATTGATTCCCCTTGCACAAGCTAAATCTTAGGCCGGGGAGGAGCTCAGAATCCCGCGGCCTGTACTCCATAGAAGCGGGTCCATATTGATTAAGTTCTTAATGTCATGCCAGCACAACCAGTTATTCTAGTTTGTCATATCAGTGGTGGAAGACTTATGAGAATGGTAGACCCGATGATGCAGATCCACTCATTTGGGGCTCAATTTTTAGAGATATTCTTGAGAGAGTTTGTTCCCTATAACCTTATGCATGACGCACAGAGTTTGAGTAGCTGCATCTGGGTTTTATGACAATGTTAGAGTGTGCTATCAAATTTTGAGTTGTCCCGACATGCACCTACCTTGGTTTCTACAATCAGATAGTGAGTCCGCAGATTCATCGAGGGGCTCAACTATGGTATTAGATTTAGCATGGCTTGAGTGTTCCATACGAATACTTTATTTCAGCAGGTGGTAGAGATCGCACGAAGGTTGGAGGTTATGCGTGCCCGACAGAGTAAGGACAAGGAGGCCAAGAGGCCTCGAGGTACTGGAGGATTTAGTGGTGGCCATGTTGTAGCTATAGACCGACTTGTAGGGGATATTTATGTCGGCCATTTCATTTAGCACTTCCATCTTCTAGCGATGCCCTAGCTATTCTGAGGTCTCAGGTTGCCCATTATGCACGACCAGTGTCCAATGCACCTTCTGCATGGGCTTTTAGTGGTCAGTTCAATCTGACCAGGCCAGAGTTAGTTTTTGTAGCCACCCCCACCGAGAGTTTGTTTTGAGTGTGGCTATACCAGACACATAGTGAGGGACTATCACACACTTATGAAGGGTGCACCTCCATAGACAAAACAGAATCCACATATTCCACAGGGTTAACATAGTTCATAGGCCATTGATTCTGGTCCAGTTGCCTATCCACCTGCACCGCCATCTAGATGTGGAGGCCAGGTTGGGGTCGCCCTAGAAGGGGAGGTCGGGCTCGATTCTACGCTTTTTTCAGGTAGGACAGAGGCTGTTGCTTCAGATGCTATCATCATAGGTATTGTTCCAATCTGTCACAGAGATGCCTTAATTGTATTTGATCCGGGTTCCATTTACTCATATGTGTCATCTTACTTTGCTCTGTATTTGGATATATCTTGCAATTATTTGGTTGACCCTATATATGTGTCCATGCCTGTGGGAGATTCTATTATTGTATATCGTGTTTATTGGTCGTGTTTATTTACTATTGGTCGTTATGAGACTAGAGTTGATATATTGCTACTCAATATGGTAGACTCTGATGTGATCTCGGGCATGGACTGGTTGTTTCCTATCCTACTATTTTGGACTATCACTCTAATACTGTGACTTTGACTATGCTAGGGTTTCCGCAATTAGATTGGAGGGGTACATTAGATTATATTCCTAACAATGTTGTGTATTTTCTATATGCACAATGAATGGTTGAGAAGGGGTGTGATGCATACTTAGCCTACGTGAGAGATGTCAGTGCGGATACTCCTACCATTGAGTTAGTTACGCTAGTGAGAGATTTATCATACATAATTCTGGCAGACCTACCGGGAATGAAACCCAATTGGAATATTAACTTAGGTATTGACCTGGTGCCGGGCACTCGGTCCATTTATATTCCACCATAACATATGTCACCTATGGAGTTGAAGAAATGGAAGGGGCAGCTTCAGCAGTTGCTTGATAAGGGTTTCATCCGGTTGAGTGTCTCACCTTCTGGTGCTCCAGTTTTGTTCGTGAAGAAGAAAGATTGCTATATGGGGATGTTTATTGATTATAGGCGGTTGAACAAAGTTATAGTTAGGAACAAGTACCCGCTACCACACATTGATGACTTATTTGACCAACTTCAGGGTGCAAGAGTGTTTTCAAAGATTGATTTGAGGTCAGGGTATCATCAATTGAAGACGGGACTCGAATATACCGAAGACTACATTCAGGACACGATATGGTCACTATGAGTTCCTAGTGGTGTCATTTGGGTTGACCAATGCCCCAGCAATATTTATGCACCTGATGAATAGTGTATTACAACCATATCTCGACTCTTTTATCATCGTATTAATTGAAGACTTATTGGTATATTCTTGCCATTGGGAGGATCATGATCAGTATTTGAGGATCGTGCTCCAGACCTCGAGGGAGAAGAAATATGCAAAATTCTCCAAGTGTGAGTTTTGTCTTAATTCAATGGCATTTTGGGGGAATGTGGTATCTAATAAGGGGATTAAGGTAGATCCAAAGAATATTGAGGGTAGATCCAAAGAATATTGAGGGTAGATCCAAAGAATATTGAGGAAGTTCATAGTTGGCTCATACTGTCTTCAACTATCGAGATCCGGAGTTTTCTTGGTTTGGCCGGATATTATCGATGTTTCGTGCAGCGTTTCTCGTTCATTGCTACACCTTTGACCAGATAGACTCAGAATGATGCTCCATCCTTGTGGTCCGACGAGTGTGAGGAGAGCTTCTAGAAACTTAAGACTGCCTTGACCACAACTCCAGTTCTGGTTTTGCTTTCAGCGTCGTGTACATATACGGTTTATTGTAATGCTTCACGAATTGGTATTAGGTATGTCTTAATGTAGAAGGTTAGGGTGATTATATATGCTTCACTCCAGTTGATTCCCCATGAGAAAAACTACCATGTTCAAAGTCCAGAGATGGCAGTTATTGTTCAAGCATTGAAGATTTGGAGGCACTATCTCTACGGCGTGTCTTGCAAGGTATTCACGGACCGTCGGAGTCTCAAACACTTGTTTAAGCAAAAGGATCTCAACTTGAGGTAGCAGAGGTGGCTAGACTTGTTAACGGACTATGATATCACTATTCTGTATCATCTCCGGAAGGCCAATGTGGTGGTTGATGCCTTGAGTAGGAAGGCGCGGAGTATGGGTAGCCTTGCATATATTCCAGTTGGTGAGAGACTGTTAGCATTGGATGTTTAGGCTTTGTCTAATCAGTTTGTGAGATTGGATATTTCAGAGCATAGACGGGTTCTAGCTAGCATGGTTTCTCGGTCTTCTTTGTATGAGCTCCTCAGAGCGCGTCAGTATGATGTCCCCTATTTGCTTGTTCTTCAGGACACACTGCAACATGGTAATGCCAAGGAGTTTTCTATTGGAGATGATGGGGGTGTTGAGGTTGCAGGGTTGGATTTGTGTGCCTAATGTAGATGGGTTGCATGAGTTGATTCTTGAGAAGGCCCACAGTTTGCAGTATTCCAATCATCCGGGTGCCGCGAAGATGTATCAGTATTTTAGGCAACACTATTGGTGGCGAAGAATGAAGAATGATATAGTGGAGTATATGGCTCGGTGCTTGAACTATCAGCAGGTGAGGCCTGGCGGTTTTCTTTAGACACTTGAGATTCTTGAGTGGAAAGGGGAGCGTATTACCATGGATTTTGTTGTTGGGCTCGCACGAACGTCGAAGAAATTTGACGCAGTATGGGTTATTGTGGACTAACTGGCCAAGTCTACACACTTCACTCCGATTGTGACTACCTACTCTTCAAAGCAACTAGCTCTGATCTATATCCGTGAGATTGTTCGTCTCCATGGTGTGCCAGTATTCATTTTCTCTGATCGAGGCACGTAGTTTACATCGCACTTCTAGAGGGCCGTACATCATACGTTAGGGGCACGGGGTGTGTTGAGAACACCATTTCACCCCCAAACAGACGGGCAGCCCGAGCGCACTATTCTGTGCTTGGAGGATATGCTACGTACCTGTGTTATGGAATTCGGGGGTTCTTGGGATCAGTTCTTGCCGCTTGCAGAGTTTTCCTACACAAACAACTACCAATCGAGTATTCAGATTGCTCCATATGACGCCCTATATGGGAGGCGGTGCCATTCTGTAGTTGGTTAGTTTGAGCCAAGAGAAGCTAGGTTGTTGGGCACTGATTTGGTTCGGGATGCCTTGGATAAAGCCAAGTTGATTCAGGATGCACTTCGTACAACACTGTCACGACCCAAAATTTGACTAGTCGTGATGGTACCTAACCCACCCGCTAGGTAAGCCACTTAACCACTAACCAATTCCAATAACAATTAATAAAGCAATTTAAGTAAATAATTATCTTAACCTTATACATTCCCCAAGAACTGGTGGTACAAATCATGAGCTTCTAAGAATAGAATTTACAAAATTGGTATGAAATAATACATCATATGTTCGAAATGTACATGAACAGATTGTTATAAATATAAGGCTACCATGAACAAGAGGCAGCTACAACCGGAATGCAGGTACATCTTCATATCCAGCTCCCATCGAACACAACAACATCAACAGCCAACATCTGCACGCAAGGTGCAGAAATATAGTATGAGTACAACCGACCTCATGTACTCAATAAGTAACAAACCTAACCTTAGGTTGAAAGTAGTGATGAGCTTTTACCAAGGTTGGGTCCAAAACCAAAAGTCCACAACAGTCCATAACAACGTAAAGCAAATAATACAAGAAGTAACTTAGAGATAAAATGCTCAGCTAAATCATGATTCCTAAAAATAGTTCCTCCTTTCAAGTACATAAGTGAAAACCCAAATCGTTTACCGAAACTGGCAAAAATATGAATAAGTTTGAAAACAATAATTTTCCCAAAATCCTTTCAATAATAAATGAGATATTTCATTTTCTTTCTAGATAACCCGTGTAAAAACAAATGCATCACTATGCCCATCTGTCACGATCCGAAATCCATAAAGGCCGTGATGGCACCGGACACCAAAGTCGGGCAAGCCAACAATAAATACTTAAATGGGTTCTCATTTTCGTTACTTTTGAAATCATATTTTCCTTCAATTTAAATAGCAAAATATGGAGTTTACAAAGTAAATAATAATGTTTTCAATAATTTCAATACAAGACAACCCATAATCATCCCAAAACCCGGTGTCACAAGTGCATGAGCATTTACGAAGAATGTAAAATAAATACAACAACTGTCTGGAATACAATTGGATAGGAAAAATGTAAGTATTCTGATGGAGACTCTGTTGGCTGCGGAACGTCGTATAGAATGCAGCCTACCTAAGTCCCCGCCATAATCGTGCCTCTCCGTCCAAAAGGCCGCTAAACATACGTGTACCTGCACAAAATGTGCAACAAGTGTAGCATAAGTACGTAAATCAATGCGTACCCAGTAAGTATCCCACCTAACCTCGAAGAAGTAGTGACGAGGGATCGACTCAGACACTTACTATGGGCTATAATCAACATACCAATGATATGATAAATTATGGGTTTTTATGAGGCAACGGTAAACACACAAACATGAGACATGTAAATAATTTTCTTGTTAATAGGGGATTTCCAAATTTATCTTCATCTTTTAACAATTTATATCTCCGGCCAATGAGACCATATCAATTATCAATAATTCCAAATAATCAATTAAGTCATGCGCAAATCATGCCGAGGTCGTACGGCCCGATCCAACATAATATTTAAACTATGCACTGCTAGAGGGTCGAATGACGCGAACCATAGATGCATCTATAAATTTTCCCGCTCGCGAATCATACATGCGATGCGGTCCCCGCTCTCGAATCATACATGTGACGCAGTCAAATATAAATTGAAGGAAATACCCCGCTCGCGAGTCATATCTGCGACGCGACCAAATATAAGTTTAACATTAAAATCATATCTCTTTCTTTATTCTTTACAAAATAATGGAAATTTAGCTTGTAGCTTTTTAGGAAATTTACCTCGCTCGCGAATCATACATGTGACGCGGTTACACATAGATTCTTCAGTTATTATATTATTCCTCAATTATTTTTGAAATTACGAAGTTCAAATGAAATCTTTTAAATCTTAAGTTCTTCAATTTCAACTGCATTCAAAACATTTAATAAGCAGACTCAATTTCTCTACCTCTCAAGGAAAACAATAAACATAAATCATTAACAATATCAACAAAGCATGATGTGAGCCTAAAACTACCCGGATGTAGGCATAGCTAGTATCTACGTACGTACTCTCGTCACCTCGTGCATACATAGCCCCCACAAATAGAAGCACACAATAATTTAGTTCACCTATGGGGTTAATTCCCTCTTACAAGGTTAGAAAGGAGACCTACCTCACGCTGAAGTTCCATAACCGGCTTCCAAGCCCTTCAAACAATTCGAATCGATGCCCAACACCCCAAAACTAGCCAATAATTATGCAAACCGATTAATATACACTTAAATTCTCAATATAATCCAATTCACAATAATTTCTAACACCGATCGAAAAGTCGATAAAAATCATCCTCAGGCCCACGTGCTCGGATTTCAAAATTTTTCGAAGATAAAGTCTACCCATAGCCTCATGAAATCATATATATAATTTTCATCCAATTTCATAACCATTTTCGTGGGTAAAATCTTATTTTTATAAAAATCTAGGTTTTTCATCTAAACCTTTGATTTCCTAGATTTATAAGTTATAATCCACCCAAATATCTATGTATTTAACTCAAAGTATGTAGAATTAAGTTACCTTTAAGTTGATAGTTGAAATACCCTCTCAAAATGTTCCACAATCGCCCAGAACATGAAGAAATAATGGCTAAAAATACGCAACTCCAGACTTAAATGAAGGTCCTGCCTTCTGCGATTTTCGCTCCTCTGCAGTTACATTAGCACTTGCGGAACATCCCTCGCAGGTGCGCATTTCCCCCCTTTGGCCTGGCACCGCACCTGTGGAAAATAGCTCACTTCTGCGCAAACGCAGGTGTGCCCATCCCTTCGCACCTGCGCATCGATCCGCTTCTGTGCGCCAATCCTTCGCACCTGCGCGTTCGCAGGTGCACCAATATACTCCGCATCTGCGGTTGCTGGGCAGCTCCTTACCATCACACCTGCAGCTTGTGGCTCGCACCTACGAGCTCGCACCTGCGGCTGCCCATGCGCAGGTGCGATCATACTAGAAGCTAGAAGCTTCAGCCCTTCTACAAAATTACAAAATTGGTTCGAGCCTTGTCCGGTTAATACTCGGGGCCCTCGGGGTCCCGCCCGAAAATACCAACAAGTTTGAAATCATAAAACAGACTCGCTCGTACTCTCAGAATGTGTAAAACAACATCAAAACTAAAAATCATACCCCAAACCAAATTGATTTAACTTAGAAACTTCAAATTCTTCAAGCTTACTCCGAATGCGCCGAAATATATTTAAACTACTCATAACGACACCAAATTTTGCGTGCATGTCTTAAATCACCATACGGACCTACTCCAACTTCTAGAATCGAATTCTGACCCCGATATCATAAAGTCCACTTCCGGTCAAACTTCTCAAAACCTTCAAATGTTTAGCTTTAGCCAAATGACTCCAAAATGACCTACGGACCTCTGAATCAACTTTCGGACGCGATCCCAGTACCAGAATCACCATACGGAGCTATTCCCAAACTCGGAATCCCAAATGGATATCGATAACATAAAATTCACCTCCACCCCAAATTCGTGAAATTCTTCCAAAGTGCTAACTTCCACAATAGGTGCCGAAACGCTCCCGGGGCATCCAAAACCTGATCCGAATATACACCCAAGTGTGAAATCATCATACAAACCCGTTGGAACCTTCAAATCTCTATTCCGAGCCCATTTACTCTAAAATCCAATCTTAGTCAATTCTTCCAACTTAAAACTTTCGAAATGAGAATTGTCTTTCCAATTCAACTCCGAACTTCCCGAAATTCAATTCCGACCATGTGTACAAGTCATAATACCTGAAGTGAAGCTATTCATGGCCTCAAACTGTCGAACGACGTGCTAGAGCTCAAAACGACTGGTCAGGTCATTGCACCATCTGTCAACATGTGTGAGAATTCATTATTGATGTGATACTGTACAGCATGAGCAAAAATACATCTTTATGCATGTATGTCATGTTTGCATGCCAATGCGATGCAACTCAGTGATAAAATCTTATGCATACTCTCAGAGTATCATTTCACTCTGTCCTCCCAGTCACTCAGTCCCCATAGTCACTCAGTCCTCCCAATCACTCAGTCCTCCCAATCGCTCGACACTCGGCACTTGCACTCAGTAGGTACCTGCGCTCACTGGGGGTGTGTACAGACTTCGGAGGGGCTCCTTCAGCCCAAGCGCTATAATCTGCATGGACAATTGATACACTGACAACTCTCATGCTATAGTATCAATATCTGTATCCGGACGGACAACTCACATGATATAATAAAGCCAATATGGCCTGCTGCGGCGTGCAGCCCGATCCCATAATTATCCCCACAATCAGGCCCTCAGCCTCACTCAGTCATCAATCTCTCGGGCTCACAATGTCATGAAAATAGCCCGAAAATGATGATATGATGTATCCAAAAATAACAACAAAGACTGAGATATGATATGCAATGAAATGAATATGACTGAGTATGAATTTTCAATTTAAACCAAATAATTCATAACAATATGACCTCTGTGGGTCCCAATAATACTGGCACATAGCCTCAATATGATTTTTAATATGATTCTTAGCTCAATTTCTTTAACACATAAAACTGCATGGAAAATGCCAAGATTATTTGACTACAAAATTCCACGAAACAATTACGTCACAATTTCTATGGTGTACGCCTACACGCCCATCACCTAGCATGTGCATCACCTCCAAACAATTCACATAATACATATATTCAGGGTTCATACCCTCAACTCCAAGATTAGAAGAGTTACTTACATCGAACAAGTCGAATCCAATGTCGAGCAAGATAAACAATGCTCTAGAAATTCCATTCTGCGCGTAACAACTTTCGAACGACTCGAATCTTGTAACAATTAATTTGATTCAGTCAACCCAAATTATAAGAATTTATTCCATACCAAAATACTAATATTTCCACAAAATCCGAAATTACACTAAAAAATCGCCCGTGGGGCCCACGTCTCAGAACCCAACAAAAGATATAAAATATGAATGCCCATTCAACCACGAGTTCAACCACATAAAGTTTACTGAAATCTGACATCAACTCGACCCTCAAATCTATAAATTAAACCAAGAGGGTTTTCACAATTTTTCAACTTAATTCACCAATTAAATGTTAAAAATCACCATGGATTCGGGTAATTTAACCAATATTGAGTTAAGAATACTTACTCTATTGTTTTCCTTAAAAAACTCTTGAATATCGCCTCATCCCGAGCTCTAATCAGTCAAAAATGGAATATGGGACGATGTCCCATTTTCAGAACTTAAACTCACTGCCTAGGCTTTTCTTCTTCGCGAACGCGATCAGTGCCTCGCGTTCGCGAAGCCCAAAATAGTTCCCGTCCGAATTCCTCCTTCACAAATGCGACATCACTCTCGCGTTCGCGAACCACAAAGTGCCTCAGCCTCAATGCCTTCTACGCGAATGCGTTCAACGAATCGCGAACGCGATGCTTCGTTCCCCCTCACTACGTGAACGCGACACCCCCTACGCGAACGCGTAGACCAATTGCCTGGGGTCCTCAGCTTCTTCTTCTCTTCTTCGTGAATGCGTAACACCTCTCACGTTCGCGATGCACACCCAGTCCACCCTTCGCGAATGCGTTCTTCTCTTCGCGAACGCACAGATCAAATATTGCCAGCCTCTTAGTTCCTCTTCGCGAACGCGAGGCTCCACTCACGAACGCGATGAAATAAACCAGATGGTACATTAGAAAAATTCCAGCAGAGTTCCAAGTCCAAAATCCAATCCGTTAACCAATTAAAACTTACCCGAGGCCCCCGGGACCTCAACCAAATACACCAACATGTCCTAAAACATCATTCGAACTTAGTCGAATCCTCAAATAACATCAAACAACATCAAAACGACGAATCGCACCTCAAATCAAAATCTCTGAACTTTAAACTTTCAAATTCTATATCTTACGCCGAAACATATCAAATCAATCCGGAATGACTTCAGATTTTGCACACAAGTCATAAGTGACATAACATACCTATTAAAATTTACTGAATTAAATTTTGACCCCGATATTAAAAAGTCAACCCCCGGTCAAACTCCCCAAAAAATCAACTTTCGAACACACTCCTAAGTCCAAAATTACCATACGGAGCTACTGTAATCATCAGAATTCAATTCCGGGGTCGTTTGCATATAAGTGAATATCCGGTCAACTTTTCCAACTTAAGTTTTTAATTATGAGACTAAGTGTCTCATTTCACTCCGAAATCTTTCCGGACCCGAACCAACTAGCCCGGTAAGTCATAAATTAACTGTAAGGCATAAATTGAGCAGTAAATGGGAAACGGGGCTGTGATACTCAAAACGACCGGTCGGATCATTACAAATGTAGTATATATATGTTTGAAAGTAATTAATTTATTATGTGTAATTATCAATTGAGATTTAGCGTTTCTGAGTTGCAAATTAGTGTATATATTAAAACATCTTTGAAAGTAATTGATTTATTATGAGTAGTCATTAATTGAGATTTAGCGTTCTGAGTTGTATAGTAGTATGTATATTAAAAGATCTTCATACCTACCAAATCAAATGTTATATCACAAATTATATATTATTTTGTTTTTGATGAAATAATTCAATTTTGAAGAGTATACAAAATTGGTCAATATTTGAATTAGAAGGACCCGTCTTTGGGTAAAAAGGAAATAATTTCCTAATCATAACAATTTAACCTTATTTATTTACTCCTACATAAATTTATAGATTATTTTGATATAACAAAAAATCAAATTCTATTTAAAAACTACCTCTAATTTTGAAGCTAAAACAAGATAGGCTGCTAGTTATATGGTTTACACATTTAAGCTTACTCAACCTTTTGTTTCTTTTAGGTATTCTTTCATGTGTTTAAACAAGAAGTTAGAGACTTAGAGTGACCTTGGAATATTACGTTATGTTGTGGCTTAAGAAATTCTTCTTCGTGTTTTCCAATGACAAGTGGCTTTAAAAATTTCTATTATTAGTTGGTAACTAAAATAACGTGAATCAAGTTACAATATAGGAATTTCTAGTATTAGTTGGTTTCAAACTCCTATATTTTAGGTACTAAATGTTACAATTTTATCCTATATTCTATTATTTTTTGTGAAGAAATAATTCATTTTTAAGGGTATAAACGTCGGTCAATATTTTAGGGATATTTTTGTCGTTCAATATTTACCGATACAACATTCGTGCTTTTATAATAATATAGAAGATAGATAGATATAGATATAGATATAAATATAGATAGATATATGTATAATAATATAGATATATAAATAGAAATAGATAGTTGTAGATATAAATATATACGTTCTCAATTGGGGAAGATATAGGAAAAAATAAGTACCATTAATAAGTGTTATAGTTTTCTTTTAAGATTTATAAATCGGTAAATCATTTAAAAGTTGATGATAAGTTAAAATAAAATCTACGACATATGTTGTAGTAAATTACGTAAGACACTTTAATTTTTAAAAGAAAATTATTAATGTGCTTTTCTAATTCAAGTAGGATCAACTTTATAGGGTCGATGTATGTGTAATTTAAATCGAAAAAGAATTCCATCATTGAGTAATTTAATTATAATTAGATCCTTAAACTATAAAAATATTTAAGGGAATAAAAGTCAATCAATGTTTTAGGGATATTTTAGTCGTTCAACATTTAGCATAAATTATTCGTGCTTTTATAATAACTAGTCTCTATGTTCGTGCCTTTCATAAGTATTTTGAATCCGAGAGTCAAAATCTTTAAGACCTTAAATCAGCCAATTTAATGCAAGATGATTATGATTTGTAGTTTAGTGCAAGAGGAATATGATCGGTCAAAATCTCTAAGTCTGATTTCGCTAAGGTTTCACACTAAATTGTCTGATTTAGGAATATGATCTATGGTTTAAAAATGCTCTAAGACTTTAAACCAGACATCAAAATCTATGAATATTCATATATGCTTGATCTATGGTATGATGTTGTATTGATTGTATAGACAACTGCATAAGCTTTTATGGCTTTATGCTAGACCCTAATCAAAAGGTTTTTGTTTTCATCTGTCAAACGCATTATTCACTACTGGTATATTTTTACTTTTCTCCGGGATATTAAACCAAATATTATCAAGAAAAAGAAACAGTCGATTTTCAAAAAATAAAGAAACCAAATATCCGATTGGAACCATACGTAATCCACCTTTTTAAAGCTTAAAACCAATTTCAACAAAAATCTAAACTTCGATGATATAACTGCTACTCCTCGACAACAAAGTAACTCATCGAAATACGCGCATCAACTTAGAGAAGATTTAGAAAAGTTGTATGACAAGTTATTGATTGCTTCGAGAAAGAAGTCTGTGAAGTGTTGGTCTTGACTTTATGGATAATGGTAGGGATTGCGTTCTTTTGCAATATGGATATAGTTAATTAAGTGATGTACTTGTAATGTAATTCGAAGTCTTATCATAATCAATTTCGATCAGACTAATTTTGAATTTAAGTTGACACAATTTTAGTTGAATTCAAGGTAGTCTAAATATTATAATTTTATCCAGTGGTGAATTAATATCTTAAGAAAATAGTTTTTTTTTAAAGGGCATAAAAGACGATCAATATTTCAAGGATATTTTCGTCGCTTAACATTTAGCGTGAAACATTAATACTTATATATATATATATATATATATATATATATAAAAAATCTCTATGCTCATGCGTTACACAAATATTTTATGTCAAATATTACAAACGCTTACCATAAATAAATGTTAGAGTTAGATAATGAGCTGCTTAAAATAAAAGTTATATATTTATAATGCAAACCAAATCATAATAATGTTGTGATAATCATCACAAAATGGAACTAAATATTTTAAAATTACACAATGATACGAATAAATTTATACATTGAATTGTGTTGACCCAAAAGGTCATCTTTAAATTCAATGATTATTTATGTGATCTAAGACCTAGAAAAGTATTATTTATCATTCCTCGACTTGCGTGCGCAGTCCGTATTATTTTTTAGAAAGTTTTATATAAAAAATTGATTAAAAAGTGAAATAGAGCCTTAAAACTCAATTGAGTTGACTTTGGTCAACCTTTTTGAGCAAATGGACTCAGATTAGTATTTTGACAGTTCCGGTAGGTCCGTATCGTGATTTGGTTTTTGGGCGTATGCTCGAAATTTAATTTGGAGGTCCCTAACTTGAATTATCGTTAGTTGGCGAAAACTAGAAGCCTAAAGGCTTAAGGATTTTAAAGTTTGACTACAAATTGACTTTTATTGATATCGGGTGTCAGATTCGAGTTCTAAAAATTTTTATAGGTCCGTTATGTCATTTATGACTGGTCTGTTGAATTTGGTGAGAAACGGAGTTGATTTGACATGATTTGGATGTTCGGTTGTGAGAATAGAAGTTTTAAAGTTTTCTTAAAAATTTCATTTGATTTGATGTCCGATTCGTTATTCTAGGTTTTAAATTGGTGTTTTGATCGCTCGAACGAGTTTGTATGAGGTTTTTGGACTTGTGTGCATGTTTGGTTTGGAATCCCGAGGGTTCAGGTGAGTTTCGGATGGTTAATAGATCAAAAATATGGACTTGAACAGCTGCTGGAATTTTCTAATATCTGATTTTGTTTTTCTTCTACGCAATCACGTGAATGTGTCTGCGATCGCGTAGGCTTAGCTGGGCAGTGAAGTTTTGTTCTATGCGATCGCGTGGGGATATCCGCGATCGCGTAGGGTTAACTGAGGGCTGCTGAGTTTTTTCTACACGATCATGTGAAGAGGGATACGATCGTGTAGCTCAGAGAGTTTGTGACTCGCGAACACGTGATGAGGTCTGCGATCGCGTAGAGTTGGAATCGTGTGCTTCGCGATCGCGTAGGTCAGTGAAGCTGTGGATCACGATCGCCTGAATGTGTCTGCAATCGTGTACAGTTAATTTGGGTAGTGAAAAAATTATTCTTCGTGATTGCGTGTGAATATGCGCGATCGCGATGAGTAAAATCTAGACAAACAGATCTTAAGTTCTGGAAATGGGATTTCGTCCCATTTTCCACCATTTTTGATTTTCAGCTCGGGTAAGAAGCTCTTTGGGCGATGTTCACGGGAAAATATTGGGGGTAAGTGTTCCTTATCCTATATTGATTATATTTCATGATTCCATACTCATTTACATCATGAATCCGTGAATTTATTGAAGAAAAATCAGATTTTTATAAAATCTTTCAAAAATGTAAAATTAAGATTTGAAAGTCAATCCTATGTTGGAATTCGATAATTTTTGTATGGTTGAACTCGTATCGGAACGGGTGTTCAGATTTCGTAAGTGTTTTTTGAGATTCGAGACGTGAGTCCCACTGTTGATTTTTAAAATGAATTTCGGATTTTTATCCGGAACATTTATAAATTCATATGGAATTAATTCCTACGATCTGTATTGAGTATATTGAATTGTTTATTACTAGATTTGAGGATTTCAGACACGAATTTGCGAGGCAAAGGTTTATTGGATTCTTGAAATTTGGTTGCAAAGCGAGGTAAGTGTCGTGGTTAACCTTGACTTGGGGGAATAGAACCCTTAAATTATTTGTTATGTGAGATGCATTTGTATGACGTATAGGCAAGGTGACGAGTGTCTATACGTCGTCAAATAAATTATTTGCATAATTACTTGAAAAATCATAAATCATTTTAAATTTTAAATTAATTATAATATTAATTGTTTCAGTCATATTTCTTGTCAAATATTAATTCTTGAATTCATGCAATAATTGTCACATGCTTATTTGACTTATGTGTCTTAATTGCTATATGACATGTGGCATACTAAATATTAAACTACCTATTTTCTTCATGATTTCCATAATTAATTGCTAATTGTCATTGTTTGTTCATAAATAAATTATAATTATTGTGTGCCTTAATGCTTAATAGTTTTCCATTGAACGTGATATTTATTGGAGTAATTTCTATTACATTTATGAGTTGTTAAAATATATTGGGGGATCGGGTTGCACGCTGCAACAGACTTATTTAAAAGTCTATATTGGGGAATCGGGTTGCACGTCACAATAGACTTATTTAAAAGTCTATATTGGGGGATCAGATTGCACGCCACAACAGACTTATTTAAAAGTCTATATTGGGAGATCGGGTTGCATGCCGCAACAGACTTGTTTAAAGTTTATATTGGAGAAACGGGTTGCACGCCGCAATGGAAA
>AWOL01S0137079.1:4415-23362 GCA_000715115.1 Nicotiana otophora
AACTGCGTACCTCGATCTGAAATAATAGACACGGGCACACCGTGAAGGCGAACAATCTCGCGGATGTAAATCTTCGCTAACCGCTCTGAAGAATAGGTAACTGCTACTGGAATGAAATGTGCTGACTTGGTCAACCTCTCCACAATGATCCATACTGCGTCAAACTTTCTCTGAGTTCGTGGGAGTCCAACAACAAAATCCATAGTGATACGCTCCCAATCCACTAAGGAATTTCTAACTTCTGAAGCAAACCACCGGGTCTCTGATGCTCGTACTTGACTTGCTGACAATTTAGACACCGAGCTACAAATGCAACTATATCTTTCTTCATTCTCCTCCACCAAATGTTGCCGCAAATCTTCATACATTTTGGCGGCACCCAGATGAATATAATATCGGGAACTGTGGGCCTCTTCAAGAATTAATCCACGAAGCCCATCCATATTAGGAACACATATACAACCCTGCATCCCCAAAACTCCATCATCTCCCACAATCACCTGCTTGGCACAATCGTGCTGCACCGTGTCCTTAAGGACAAGCAAATGGGGATTATCATACTATCTCTCTCTGATGCGCTCATACAAGGAAGACCGAGCGACTATGCAAGCTAGAATCCGATTGGACTCTGAAACATCTACCCTCACGAACTGATTAGCCAAAGTCTGAACATTTGCAGCTAACGACCTCTCACCAATCGAAATATACGCAAGGCTGCCCATACTCATAGCCTTTCTACTCAAAGCATCGGCCACCACATTGGCCTTTCCGGGGTGATACAAAATTGTAATATCATAGTCTTTCAACAACTCTAACCATCTTGTCTGCCTAAAATTGAGATCTTTTTATTTGAACCGATACTGTAGACTACGATGATTAGTGAATACCTCACAAGAAACACCGTAAAGGTAATGCCTCCAAATCTTCAGCGCATGAACAATGGCTGCCTATTCTAAGTCATGAACAAGGTTTTTTTTTCTCATGAACCTTCAACTGCCGCGACGCATATGCAATCACTCCACCATCTTGCATTAATACTTCACCAAGCCCAATGCGAGATGTATCACAATACACCTTATAAGATCCTGAACCTGTGGGTAATACTAACACTGGCGCTGTAGTCAAAGCAGTCTTGAGCTTCTGAAAGATCAACTCACACTCATCTGGCCATCTGAATGAGGTACCCTTTTGGGTCAATTTGGTCAATGAAGATGCTATAGATGAAAACCCTTCCACAAACCGACGATAATAACCTACCAAACCTAAGAAACTCTGGATCCCCGTAGCTAAAGTAGGTCTAGGCCAGTTCTAAACTGCCTCAATCTTCTTAGGATCCACTTTTGTGCCTTCTGTCGATACAACATGCCCCCAAAAGGCAACTGAGTCTAACCAAAATTCACATTTTAAAAATTTGGCATATAACTGGTTATTTTTCAAAGTCTGAAGCACAATCCGAAGATGCTGCTCATGCTTCTCTCGACTAATGGAGTAAATCAAGATATCATCAATGAATACAACCACAAAATAATCCAAATAGGGCTTGAATACCTGGTTCATCAAATTTATAAATGTTGCTGGGGCATTTGTCAGCCCAAATGACATCACTAGGAATTCGTAATGCTGATACCGAGTTCGAAAACCTGTCTTAGGACATCGGATGTCCTAATATTTAATGATGGTAACCAGGCCTCAAATCGATCTTTGAAAACACCTTGGCACCCTGAAGCTAATCGAATAAGTCATCAATTCTTGGCAACAAATACTTGTTCTTGATAGTAGCCTTGTTCAGCTGCCGATAATCTATACACATCCGCATTGAACCATCTTTCTTCTTTACAAATAACACTGGTGCACCCCAGGGAGAGACACTAGGTCTAGTAAATCCCTGATAAAGCATGTCTTGTAATTTCTCTTTCAATTCTTTCAACTCCGGCGCGGCCATACGGTATGGTGAAATAGAAATGGACTTAGTGCTCGGAGATAAATCAATACAGAAGTCAATATTTCTGTCGGGTGGCATCCCCAAAAAATCTGCAGGAAATACTTCTGGAAATTCACGAACAACTAGAACTGAATCCACAGAAGGAACATCCACCCTGGGATCGCGAATATAAGCCAAATAGGCTAGACACCCCTTCTCGACCATACACCGAGCTTTCACATAAGAGATAACCTTGCTGGTGGAATGGACAATGGCTCCTTTCCACTCTATTCGAGGTAACCCCGGCATGGCTAAGGTCACCGTTTTGGCATGACAGTCTAATATAGCATGATAAGGTGACAGCCAATCCATACCCAAGATGACATCAAAATCAACCATATCAAAAAGTAGAAGATCTATGCTAGTCTCAATACTCCCGATAGTAACCACACACGAACGATAGACATGATTTACGGCAATAGAATCTCCCACTGGTGTGGACACACACAGAAACACTCAAAGAATCACGAGGCATAACTAGATATGAAGCAAAATAGGAGGACAAATAGGAATAAGTAGATCCCAGATCAAATAGAACAGAAGCATCTCTATGGCAAACTGGAATAATACTTGTGATCATGACATCGGATGACTCGACCTCAGACCTAGATGGGAAAGCATAAAATTGGGGCCGGGCCCTACCACTCTGAACTACATCTCTGGGACAACCACTAACTGGCTGGCCTCCACCTCTAACGCCCTAACATCCACCTCTAACGGTCTGACCTTCACCTCTAGCTACCTAACCCCTACCATAAGTACCCCTACCTCCAGATGAGGCGCTTTTGAAATTACCGGAATGACAGGGCCTCTTATATGACACTGGCCCTCTCTCCTAAGCACGAACTAACTCGGTCCACCTAGCAATAATCATAGTCGTCTGTAAAAAAGTCTCACTCCCGGTCTCCTTGGCCATCTGTAGCTGGATATGTTAACGAGTCCATCAATGAACCTCCTCAGCCTCTCTCTCTCTCTCTCTCTCTCTCTCTCTCTTGGTAGGAAGCAGAAGAAGAGCATGACGGGCTAGATNTGAACTAACTCGGTCCACCTAGCAATAATCATAGCCGTCTGTAAAAAAGTCTCACTCCCGGTCTCCTTGGCCATCTGTAGCTGGATATGTTAACGAGTCCATCAATGAACCTCCTCACCCTCTCTCTCTCTCTCTCTCTCTCTCTCTCTTGGTAGGAAGCAGAAGAAGAGCATGACGGGCTAGATCCACAAAACAAATCTTATACTGAGTGACTGACACACTGCCCTGCTGGAGACGCTCAAACTGCTTGCGGTAATTCTCCCTCAGTATGATAGGAAGGAACTTCTCCAGAAATAGCTGCGAGAACTGCTCCCAGGTAAGTGCAGGTGAACCAACTGGTTTAGTAAATACATGATATTTCCCCCACATTTTGGCGGAGCCAGTCATCTGAAACATAGCAAAATCGACCCCGTTCCTTTCAACTATTCCCATGTTCCGCAACACTTCATGGCAGCGGTCAAGATAATCATGTGGGTCCTCAAAAAGTGCACCACTGAAGTGAACTGGAAAGAGCATAGTAAACTTGTCCAATCTCAATAAATCCTCAAAAGACATAGAAGGCCTATCACCGGCCTGTGCTACAACAACTGGTTGAACTACTTTAACTGGATAGGCTACTGGAGCCTGATATTGGGGGGTTGTCTGCCCGAGAGTGGGAGTTTGTGCTCCTCCCCCAGCCCGTGAGACGACTGGTGCCACTGAAAATGTACCATTTTGGGCTATACCCTCCATAAGACTTACCAAACGGATTAGAGCGTCCTAAAGTACTAGAGTAGCTGTGAATCCTTCCGGCACCTGAACTGGTCCAACATGTATTGTCTGAGCTGGAACCTCTCCTTCTAAATCCACCTGAGGTTGTACAACATGTGATGTTGCTTGAGCTCTACCTCTGCCTCTACCTTGGCCTCTGGCGCGACCTCGGCCTCTGCCCCTAGTCGCAGCTGTCACTGGGGGCTCCGGCTCCTGTCCAGCTGTAGACGCAGTGCATGTTCTCACCATTTGCGAGAGAACAAGAATATAAGAGTTCAATCATCAATGATAGAATAAAATCGCACTATAGAATAAGAAATAAGTGATATTGTTCCTAAATTTTATAGCCTCTAAGATATAAGTACAGACGTCTCTGTACCGTTCCTTCAGGCTCTACTAAGCTAGCTCGTGACTCGTGAGATCTATGTAACCTAGTGCTCTGATACCAACTTGTCATGACTCGAAATTTCCACCTTCGGAACCGTGATGAAGCCTAACATTTCACTTGCTAGGCAAGCCAACGTTAGAATAATATTAGCCATTTTAAAATAATTTTAAATTAATTAATAAGAAAGGAACAAATACGCAAACAAAGTCTGAAATAAAGTGAATAATTCATAATAATAGCGATGTCTGAATGAAAAAAAAGTTGTCTGAAAGAAAGCACACAACTAAAAATAAGGTAGAAGAGGACTTCAGAACTGCGAACGCCATGCAGTTATACCTCAAGTCTCGTGCGAATAGCTGAATCCAAGCAAATCTACTATACGCCGCTGGGACCAACTCCGGTATCTGCACAAGAAGTGCATAGTGTAGTATGAGTACAACTGACCCCATATACCAGTAAGTGCCGAGCCTAACCTCGATGAATTAGTGACGAGGCTAAGGCAGGTCACTTACATTAACCTGTACGCAATAATAATAACAACAATAATAGAAATAAAACAGGTATCTTATTTCAACAGTTGAAGCCAACTCGGCAGTCATAACCAATTATTATTTCAATCAATTTTCATTGCGGCGTGCAACCCGATCCCACAATATATTCATATTCAATTCCGTTGCGGCGTACAACCCGATCCCACAATACATTCATATTCAATTCCGTTGCGGCGTGCAACCAATTCCGTTGCGGCGTACAACCCGATTCCACAATTTATTCATATTCAATTCCGTTGTGGTGTGCAACCCGATCCCACAATATAATTTACCAATTCTTAGAAAAGGAATTACTCCAATAAATACAACAATTAATATGAAATTATAATTAGTATGCAACAATAAATGCAACAATTAATATGAAATTAAGGAGGAAATAAGCAATTTAATAATTAGTATGCTAAATGTCAAGTAGCAATTAAGTTACATAAATCAAATAAGTATGTAGCAATTATACCATAGATTCAAGGCATAATATTGAGCGAGGAATATGAGAGAAACAATTAATAAAATAATTAATTCATGATTTAAAATAATTTATGATTTTCAAATAATTAGGCAAACAATTAATTTGACGACGTATAGACACTCGTCACATCGCCTATACGTCGTTCATATGAATTTCACATAACAAATAATTCAAGAGTTCTATTCCCTCAAGTCAAGGTTAACCACGACACTTACCTCGTTTCACAACCAATTTCAAGATTCCAATAAACCTTTGCCTCGCGAATTCGTGTCCGAAAGCTTCCAATTTAATCACAAAGAATTCAATGTACCCAACACGAATCATAGGAATCAATTCCATATGAATTTACTAATTTTTCGGAGTAAATTCAAAATTTATTTTAAAAATCGATAGTGGGATCCACGTCTCGAATTCCGTAAAAACTCACGAAATCCGAACATCCGTTCCGATATGAGTTCAACCATACAAAAATTATCGAATTCTAACATCGGATTGACCTTCAAATCTTCATTTTATATTTTTGGAAGATTTTATAAAAATTTGATTTATCTTCCATAAATTCACGGATTCATGATGTATATAAGTATGGAATCATGAAATATAATCAATATAGGATAAGGAACACTTACCCCCAATGTTTTCCCATGAAAATCGCACAAAAAGCACCCAAACCGAGCTCCCCAAACTCAAAAATGAGTAAACATAGCAAAACTTATATCTGTGGCGCCACAGGTGGCGTGGGGCTCTGTCTGTGGCACCGTTTCCAGTACCTCCAGCAGTCCCAGAGCCAGGGATAGCGCCCCACGCTACCCTGGACGCTGACGACGACGAGAAATATTTTCCAACACGGAAATGGGCATAACTCTCTCATACGATGTCCGAATTCGACGATTCTTTTTCTTATGGCTCCGAAATATCAATACGGATCTAATGCTTCAATTAAAACTGAATTTAGGGCTCATATGCTTAATGTGATACCACTTATTCTTGAAGAAACGACGCCGAAACATTCTAAAATATCCAAATTAAGTTTGGTCAACCATCCGAAATCCACCCGAGGCCCTCGGGACCTCAACCAAATATACCAACAAGTTCTAAAATATCTTACAAACTTACTCGGGGTCTCAAATCATGTCAAATAACGTTGAAATTATAATTTACACCTCGATTCACACTTATGAGTTTCAAATTTTTTACTTTACAAAACCCGGACCGAAATGTATTAAATGAATCCGAAATGATTTCAAATTTGGCGCACAAGTCATAAATGATATAACGGAGCTATTCCAACTCTCGGAATCTCAATCCAAGTCTGATTTCGATAAAGTCAAATTCACGGTCAAACTTTGAAAATCTTTAGCCTTTAGATTTTTAGTTTCCGTTAAATGACGATAATTTGAGCTAGGAACCTCCGAATTCAATTTCGGATATACGCCCAAGTCCCAAATCACGATACGGACCTACCAAAACTATCAAAATACTGATCCGAGTCCGTTTGCTCNTACTTTACAAAACCCGGACCGAAATGTATTAAATGAATCCGAAATGATTTTAAATTTGGCGCACAAGTCATAAATGATATAACGGAGCTATTCCAACTCTCGGAATCTCAATCCAAGTCTGATTTCGATAAAGTCAAATTCACGGTCAAACTTTGAAAATCTTTAGCCTTTAGATTTTTAGTTTCCGTTAAATGACGATAATTTGAGCTAGGAACCTCCGAATTCAATTCCGGATATACGCCCAAGTCCCAAATCACGATACGGACCTACCAAAACTGTCAAAATACTGATCCGAGTCCATTTGCTCAAAATGTTGAGCAAAGTCAATTTCAATTTAGTTTTAAAGCTTTATTTCACATTTTAATCTATTTTTCACATAAAAACTTTCCGAAAAATCATACGGACTACGCACGCAAGTCGAGGAATGCTGAATGGTACTATTCAAGGTCTCAGATTACAAAAATAAATATTAAATTAAAAGATAACCTTTCAAGTCATCACAGTAAGTTTTGATAATGTTCTTTTTATTTTAAATTCATGTATTATGCTAATGTAATAATATTTTTCGGCATTTAGATGATTGTTGTATTATTAAACATAAAATTTCTCTCATTAATTAAATTTTATTATTCCTTCATATAAATAAATGTTTAAATCATCACGTGTCATTATTAGCGTACAAACCACGTTTATAGATACTAGTTTGTATAAAAGCTTGAAAGTGAAAAAGATCTTTCTTTATTCGAAAGAATTAACTAGAGTTTAGAGTTTACGTATGAAAGTAAATATTGAAAGAGAAGAAAAACACATATAGTTGGATTGAGAACAATATATATCAGTCTCCAACAACTAATTTTACAACCAAAAAGTCAATAATGCAAAAGAGACTATGAGAGTGTTTGGATTGGCTTATTTTAAGTATTTATTTTTAGGCATAAAAAGTACAAAAATAAGTCAAAAGCGAAAAGTTAGGTATTATCAATTTATGGCTTTTGACTTTTAGCTTTTAAGCGACTTTTTAAAAGTCAATCCAAACACCCTCTATGATGCAAAAGGCAACTTTTGTTAAAAAAAACTTGGGCATATATTCTTAACAAAATTCCAAATAATTTTGACAGGATTCTCAAAAAATAAACACGGGAAATTGGCAAAGGAATAAGTTCAGAGCACATCTTGCCTACTTTTACTCTATGAGTCAAGAGGTCATATTGTTTATCCTAAATATAGATAACAATTGAATTTATATACGATTTTAAAGATTTGTGGATTGATTCAACACAAATAATCAAGAATGTTAGATAAATGAACAATCAAACCAGTCGTAACGTTATGACCTAACTTGAACTTGGACTGGGCAATAATTTTTGCCCTCAGTTGGGTCCTGGGCTCGAAGTCAATCAAGAACAAAGAACAAAAATAAAGTCAAGAATTTGTAGTAACTAGAAAGTAGAGAAATAAATTTGTATTACCTTGATATGCATGTTACAATGTCTTTATTGAATAAAGAGTATCCCCTTTATATAGTAGGAGAGTTTCATCCCTAGTATAATTCTATAAAAGGTAAAAATCCTTATTTCTGGTCAATTACTGACACACTACCGACATCGGGCTAGATCCGCGCCGTGATATCCGGTTGGGTACAGATATCATGGCCCTCTGTTAGTCGTGTGCAACCGTTTGTAGTGCTTTCCGAAGTCTTGGAGCTCGTTCTGGGTTCGGGGAGTGTTATCTCGTCGGGTCCGGTGGTGAGTACCCCGTTCCAGCCTCAATCCAAAGAGTTCCCAACTTCGATCTCGATCTCATACATTCATACTCTTACTTTGTTTGACCTACCGGGAAGTCGGTGTTTGCGTTAACCCCGAGTTCACCCGTATACACATATAAAACTATCTTTATAGTTGATTTATAACTTGATTTGAGTAATTAACTTGTAGATGCATTGTGTTCATATTTCCATGCATGTGCATAAATTTTGCTAAAGTTTAAAAATTTAAAGAAAACAGAATAGAGAGTTTAACTTGCAGCTATTTCATTTTGAAGAATTAACCCAAATAGTCGCTCACTCAATCACGTAAACTAAAAATAGCCCATGAAGGTATAATATATGCATAATTTATGTATTATATGTATATAACTATATATAATTAATGTATAAATTATTTATATGTTTAGAAAAAGTAAACAATAAATATGACCGACTATTTGTATAAAGATTGTAAAGATGGGCTTTTTTCACCCCCGCAAAAAACTATTTCAGGCGCTAATATTGTTCTATATCGTGGGGTTGTAGTATCTGAAAATAAAGCGACATGTTTTTACATTTTACGTCTCACATCTATAATTCTCTAAGCGATACTACTCCTATAATAGTATTTGATTTGTAACAATTCATTAAAAGTTGTACGTTTCCAAGTTACGGGTAATTTTATCGTATTTCATTAATCCACTTGAGGAATGAAAAAAGAAAAAAATTGAAATGGTTCGCCAAGTGACCAAAGAAGAGGGAGTTCAAAAAAAATGAAAAACTGAATTTTGAAATGATTCACCAAGTGACCTAAGAAGAGAGAATTCTTAACTATTAACCGATATATTTTAGATCAAGTACACATTTGTCCTATTGACCAAAAATAATTATATTTGCAATTTAAATATATAAAATATATATATATATATATTATATGTTAATATATAAAAATATATAGTTTGTCAGCTATACTTTTTGGGAGCGAATATAATGTGTGATTTTTCTTATATTTTATTTTATTCAGATGTTATTTGGTTATAAACTGATAATAAGTGGATTATCATACTACTTGTATATGGTGAAATATGCTATGACACGTGGCCGTCCAAAAAAGGGACACGTGGAACTCAAGACGGGGGATGACCAAAGACCAAAGGCAACTATTTCGTTTGTCACCGGAAAAAATAGCGCTCTTAAAGATGTGATAAATGTTCTTCGCCCGATAGCATTAAATAGTGAATATTCCATGGCTTTAAGAGCAATTACCCGTTACAGGAAATTTGGCACTTATGTTCACCGTTACATCTTCATCAATGTCCCTCATAATTAACATTAAACAAGGGCACGATCCTAGGACCTCCTTCCTTAGATATAGCTATAAATAGTGAGCTCAGTTATCATTGTAAAGGACACGAATTTTCTGGCAAACTTACGCTACATTCTATATAAAGCTTAATACCATTTTATCTTCTTACTTTTTGATTTCGCTGTTGTCGTGACCGGAAATCCTGTTCCCGGAACTGTTGCTTCTGCTGTTTCGTCTACATCCTAAGGTTAAGTATTGCATAATTCGTCGATTATTTTATTATTTCAAGATCAAATTAATTCATTTGTCTAGAAATCACGTATAAATTCAACTGTACCATTTTACGAGTAAACAATTTGGCGCCCACCGTGTGGTCTAGATAGTCGTGTTATTAAATTGATTCTTGCCTTTTTTACTAGCGTGTTTTGATTATTTTGTCTTAGAAAATATCATAAGAAATGATAGATAACACTGTTAACAAGTAACAACATGCAGAATCCCGAGATTCGAGGGGGTCGCCCTCATTTCGAGGACTCTATCAGTGTCACCCACAATGAGGGGAATGGCTCCACACCGATGCATGACAAGCAATATCTCCGACATGTTCGGGAGACAACGCATGATGATGCTGATGAGGAACATGTCGTTGACGTGGTAAGGGTCTTGCAAGAGCAAAAGGCAATCATTCTAGGTCACATCACGCGACAGGATAAAGTTATGACGGAGTTGAAGCAGGTGTTGTCGGGAGTTTCAAGTAATACAAACAGACGATATCCGATTCCTCCCGGGGCTCCCGCGAATCAAACAATGCATAGGGTCGACAACAACACTCCAAGGGTGAAATTGGCTCCTATGGGGCAGGGGGAATGGATCCGGCCTCAATAACGAGAATAATCCTTTCAAGAATGAACTTTTACGGTTTATAAGGGAAGTGAACGCCCGCATGGACCATATACCGGGCGCGCCACTAGTGCTGAAAGGTACGGACTCGAAAAACATATACTCAATTTCCATAAAAGCCAAGTGCGGCACCAGAGTTAATCCCGAAGCAGTTCAAAATGCCTGAAGTACCAAAGTATGACGGAACTTCAGACCCCCAGGAGCATATTACCACCTACAGAACAACGGTAATTGGAAATGATTTAGCTCCTCACGAAATTGAATATGTGTTGGTAAAGAAATTTGGAGAAACTCTCACGAGGGGAGCCTTGATGTGTTATTCGCTGTTACCCGAGCATTCCATAGACTCATTTGAAATGCTCGCAGATTCTTTCATCAAGGTTCATGTCGTGGATAGAAAAGTAGTCCGAGCTGCTATGAGAGTTCGTTACCCGATTTCAGAAGGAGGGAATGTTTCTCCCGGCTGTCCTGGATGAATGGGTGGCTGAAACATTCACCAAGGGATTGAATCCGAGGAGTTCAGATGCTTCCCGTAAATTGAAGGAAAGCCTACTCGAGTTTCAAGCAACGACCTGGGTGGATGTTCACAACCGGTACGAATCAAAAATAAGGATCAAAGATGATCAGGTTGGTTTTTTTGTCTTGACCAAAGGATAAAAAAAGAACAGAGAAAAATAAAAGGATGATTATGACGCGGACAAACGGACTTTGAGGGGTCGATTTTTACCCTAAGAACAAACCGAAGGCCGCAATAGAGGTTTTCGGACAGCAGACAGGTTCGCCGTTGATAGGAGGACTGATCGCGGTCGGAACAATCGATCACTATAGGACAAACACGCGTTAGGGTCACGGGATCCTTCTTACCCCAAGTTATCAGAATACAACTTCAACGTCAGTATAGTGGAGTTGGTGTCGGCCATGAGAAACATCAAAGAAGAACGGTTCCCGAAACTGATGAGATCTGATCCCAACCAGAGGGATCCCAACCTATGGTGTGAATATCGCGGGACGAATGGCCACCGGACAGTGGACTATCGACACCTCCGGGAAGAAGTGGCAACATTATTGAAGAATGGTCACATCAGAGAATTCTTGAGTGATTGAGCTAAGAACAATTATGGTCGTAACCGAGACAATACAGAACCCTTGA
This sequence comes from Nicotiana otophora, assembly GCA_000715115.1. Lineage (NCBI taxonomy): Eukaryota > Viridiplantae > Streptophyta > Magnoliopsida > Solanales > Solanaceae > Nicotiana > Nicotiana otophora. The sequence continues at coordinate 16,187 of AWOL01S0137079.1, forward strand.
AAGTAGGAGAAGATCCCCCGCGTCAAACAACCAACATGATCTTCAGAGGGAACGAGATTAACGAGGTCACCTTTTTAGCAACAAAGAAGATGAAAGTATCAATAACGCATAGCAAAAGGCTTCGGCAAGATGATATCACTTTTACGGAGGAGGACGCAGACGAATTGGTGCTACCATACAACGACGCACTGGTAAATTCTTTAAATATGCTAGATTTTAATATTAAACATGTTCTAGTGGATTCAGGAAGTTCGGCTAATATCATACTATGGAGAGTATTGGAGCAAGCTAAACTCACCGGAAGCATTATTCTGGCCACAAAGCTCCTTGCCGGATTCAACCTCACACGTGTGACAACCCGGGGAGAAATGTTATTACTCCCGAACGCTGAAGAAGTAATGAAAACAACTCTTTTCGAAGTGGTAGATGGTGATATGTGATACAACATCATTCTGGGAAGGCCACGGTTGCACGAGATGAAAGTTGTACCATCAATATATCATCAATTGCTGAAGTTTCCAACGCCCGAAGGAATTAAGCAGATAAGGGGTGATCAACCGGCGGCAAGGGATATGAATGCATTTTCGGTCTCCAGTAGAAAAGGAAAGGAATACGTGGCATAGCAATTACAGGGACCGGCACCTACTCCCAAACTAGATGAAGTTAGCCCGGGCACAGAGGCGTTAGAATGTTGTCAGGTGCTAAGATATTTCCAAGTTCCAGAAGAGACCGATGCACCTAAGTACACAACGGAAGAGCTGGAGCAAGTGGCATTGTTCGAAGAATTCCTAGAAAGAAAATTCCACTTGGGGACAGGATTGCACCCAGAACTCGGGTCTGACTTTATTAAATTCCTTAAATCTAACGCCGATTGTTTTGCATGGTCGCATGAGCATATGACATGCATCCTAATAAAGGTAGTCGTATAGAAGTTAAGCTTGGATACCAGCATACCTCCGATAAGACAAAAGAAATGCCCGACTGCCGAAGCCAGGAACAAATTCTTCAAAGAAGAGGTAACCCGCTTACTTAATATCGGTTCAATCCAAGAGGTAAGATATTCAAACTATCTAGCCAATGTAGTAGTAGTTCCTAAGAAGAATAATAAGTTTCACATGTGTGTAGATTATAAAGATCTTAACAATGAGTGCCTGAAAGACTCGTTCCCACCGCCAAACATCGATAAAATGATTGATGCCACGGTCGGGCACGAGTTAATGAGTTTCCTCGATGCTTATTCTGGGTATAACCAAATTAAGATGAAACCGGAGGATCAGAAAAAGACTTTGTTTATAACGAATTTCAGTATATATTGCTACAATGTGATGCCCATCGGGTTGAAAAAGGCCAGAGTCGCATAGCAACGGCTCATGAACAAGATGTTTGAAAATCAAATAGGAAACACTATGGAAGTTTATATAGATGATATGATCGTTAAGTATTTAAATTTTTGTGATCATCTTAAACATCTGCAAGAAACTTTCAACATCCTAAGGAAGCATAATATGAAACTTAATCCCGATAAATGTGCGTACGGGGTCAGCTCTGGTAAGTTTCTGGGATTTCTGGTATCACAAAAGGGAATTGAGGTAAACCCCAATAAGATCAAGGCCATATAAGACATCTCAGACTAACTATCAAACACGAAGGAAGTCCAAAGGCTTACGAGAAGAATGGCAGCTTTGAGCAGGTTCATTTACCGGTCATCAGAAAAGTGTCATCGTTTCTTCGCACTTCTTAAAAAGAAAAATAATTTCGAATGGACCCTGGAGTGCCAGCGGGCTTTAAGGTATTTAAAGAAGTACTTGTCAAACCCTCCATTTCTTTCAAAACCAAAAGAAAGTGAAACGTTGCTAGTTTATCTCGCGGTCTCGGAAGTTGCGGTAAGTGCGGTTTTAGTCGGGGAGAACGAAGGTACGAAATCTTCAATTTATTATGTTAGTAAAATTTTAACGGGAGTAGAAAGTATATACCCACATTTAGAGAAATTGGCCTTAGCTCTCGTAGTCGCCACTCGGAAGCTGAGTCCCTACTTCCAATGCCACCTCATAGCCGTGGTGACTACTTTCCCTTTGCGGAACATCCTCTATAAACCCAAGCTCTTGGGTAGATCGGCCAAATGGGTTATCAAAATGAGTGAATTTGACATAGAATATAAACCAAGGACTGCAATTAAGTCACAAGTCTTGGCTGATTTCGTGGATGATTTTTGTCCGGGATCATTGCCTCTTACAACCAAGGAGGCAGTAATGGTGTTGGAATTGACATCGGGGGTTTGGGCCTTATTTATGGACGGGGCTTCCAATGTAAAAGGGTCCGGGCTCGGTATAATCTTAATCACGCCTTTGGGGAAAACCCTAAGGCAAGCCATGAGAATAGTCTCTTTAACTAACAATGAAGCAGAGTGAGAAGCTTTGATTGCAGGGCTCGAATTAGCTCGGGGACTTGACTCCGAGGTAAACGAAATCAAATGTGACTCAAATCTGGTGGTAAATCAGGTCTACAGGATCTTCGAGACCAAATAGGAGTGCATGCAACAATACGTGGTAAAGGTTCAGGTTTTGTTGGCGTGATTCTGGGAGTGGTCAATTACTCATATCCCAAGTGAAGATAACGCAGAAGCAGACGCATTGGAAAACCTAGGATCATCGACGGAAATAAAGGGATCAGAGTTCGGGATGGGAGTACAACTGATGAACGCAGTCTTTGGATACAAATGGTTACTATGAGGTAAATTCGACTGATTTGGTCCGGTACTGGAGAAATAAAATCATCGATTACCTCGAACACGAGAAGCTGTCTGAAGACCCCTAAGCATCCCCGGTGCCACGTGCCACAGCAGCGCGATATAGCTTCAAGAGAGGCCAATTGTATAGAAAATCTTTTCAAGGCTCGTTGACCCGATACTTAGGGCCATGAGAAGCTAACTATGTCATGAGAGAGGTTCACAAAGGGATATGCAGCAACTACTCGGGCGCAGATTCCTTAGTGCTAAAGTAGGTAAGGGAAGGATATTGTTTGCCTCTCATGGAACAAGACGCCAAAGACTTCTTACGAAAATGTGATAAGTGCCAATGCTACGCACCATTGGTGCATCAACCGGAAAAACCTTTACATTCAGTTCTTTCCTCGTGGTCGTTCATGAAATGGGGGATGGACATCGTCGGACCACTCCACCGGATCCCAAAAAGGTAAGATTTCTTTTAATTGTCACTAACTATTTTTCTAAGTGGGTGAAAGTAGGTCCTTATCAGAAGATCAGAGAACGCGAAGTGGTGGATTTCTTGTGGGAACATATAATTTGCAGGTTCGGAATACCAAAAGAGATAGCATACGACAATGGGCCACAGTTTATTGGCGCAAAAGTTACAAAATCCCTCGCAGATTTAAAAATAAAGAGGATCACATCTTCACCCTATCATCCGAGCGCAAACAGTCAAGTGAAGTCAACGAACAAAGTGATTATTCGAAACCTCAAGAAAAGGTTGGAAGCAGCTAAGGGTAACTGGCCCGAGGAATTACCTGGAGTTCTATGGTCATACCGAACTACGCCCAAGTCGAGCACAGGGGAAACCCCTTTTTCCCTCGTTTATGGTGCATAAGCTTTAATCTCGGTGGAAGTAGGGAAACTTTAATGACTCGACCGGTCATTTTGAGAGTACTAGCCCCGAACCCCTATTTGTTTTTGATTTTGGAGTGAAATAGGACACACAGTCCCTCAGTTGGGAGTTTAAGTTCTAGGAATCGACCGTAGTTTGAATTATATGAAGGTGACTCTGGAATGGAGTTTCAATGGCTCATATAGCTCCGTAGGATGATTTTGGTCAATCAGACTTAATTTGATAGGTTTCGGCGTCGGATGTAGAAGTTTGAAGTTTTAAAGCTCATTAGGCTTGAATCGATGCGCAATTCATGTTTTTAGCGTTGTTTGATGTGATCTAAAGGCTTGAATAAGTCTATATGATGTTTTAGGACTTGTTGGTAAGTTTGGTTGAGGTCCCGGGGCCTCGATTAGATTCCGGATGGTTAACGGATCAAATTTGGACTTGGGAGAATGGCTGAAGGCACCAGCTCTGGTGTAATCGCACCTGTAAAAGATTGACTGCAGGTGCGAGCCCGCAGAAGCGGGAATTTAGGCACAGAAGCGGGCTAGAGCAGTGTGGGCAGAGGTCACAAATGTGGACAATGAGGTCGCAGCTGCGCTGGAGCAGCAGAAGCGGAATGCTTCTCGCAGAAGCGAACTGCTTCTTGCAGAAGCGGATAGGATATCGCAGAAGCGGAGGCAAGGTAGCCTGGGAAAAACTGCATAAGCGGTGTATTTTTCGCAAAAGCGGGACCGCAAATGCGGTCAAGTGATCCGTAGAAGCGAAAACACTAGGCAGACTCTATTAGTTCAAGGGTTCGGGATTTTTATCATTTTGGAAATTTTGAGCTCGGGTTTTGGCCATTCTTGAGAGCATTTTCGAGGGATTTCTTAAGGTAAGTCTCTTGTACTTATTGTTTTATCAATAACCTTGTTTCCTCATTGATTTTTCCACCTAGATTGTGTGTGTTTAAGGTGGAATTTGGGAGTTGGAGGCTAGGAATTTGGAGAGTTAAATTTGGGGATTTGAGTGACGACTTGGTGTCGGATTTTGATAACTTATGGGTGAACTCGATATCGAATGGGTGTTCGTATTTTTGAATTTTACCCGATTCCGAGATGTGGGTCCTGGGTAGAATTTTTGTGGCGATTTTTCGATTCTTTTTTAAAGTCATAGATTTATGATTTAAATTAGTTTCTTGTAGTTGTATTCATGATATGTAATTTCTTTTGGCTAGATTTGAGTCATTCGGAGTCGGAAAATCGAGATAAAGGCATCCTTATCGATTGATTGAGCGAGATTTGAGGTAAGTGACTTGTCTAACTTTGTGTGGGAGAAATCCCCTTAAGATTTGGTATTGTTGTAACAATTGTGATATGTGAGCGCCGTGTACGCGAGGTGACGAGTGCGTACACGGGCTAATTGTGGAAATTTCGGTTCTTGCTGAGTTTGTTTCTTTTAAATTCCTTAATTGAGTTGCCTTAGCATATGTAGTAATCATGATTAGCCTAGTATCGCATGTCTACGTATCTTAATTCTTACTTGTAATTTTTGCAACATGTTTAGTTGAATTACCTGCTTCCCTTAATTTGAATTAAATCTTTAACTGTAAAATTTCTTGCTGTAAATTCATTGTTCCTTCGGTTATCTGTTGCATATTTACTTTGGGACTACGAGGCGTTTATTCGGGAGATCCCCCTGTCTTGCATATTTACTTTGGGACTACGAGGCGGTACCTCGGGAGATTCCCCTGTTGAGAATTTACTTTTAGGTTACGAGATGATACCTCGGGAGAGCTCCTTTTGTTTACCTTTATCAACTGTGCTGATATTTTCTGAAACTTCTCATTGTTAAAATTCTCAGTCATTTCAAAATATTATTATATCTTATGCCTTACTTATCTTTTAAACCAGTAGGACCCTGATCTGACCTCGTCACTACTCTACTGAGGTTAGGTTTGGCACTTACTGGGTACCATTGTGGTGTACTCACATTACACTTTTGCACATATTTTTGTGCAGATCCAGATTCTTCCCACCAGACCAGATACTAGTGAATTGGATCGCACGTGTAGACATCAAAGTATATCTGCCAGTGTTCGCAGACCTCGGAGTCCCATCTCTATCCTCATTATGTTGCTTCCCTTATTCTCTTTAGACTTTGATGTATAGAGACACTTAATATTTTCTCTTAGAAAGTACAATGCCTTCACTCAAAACACCCGGAAGCTCAACGCGGGAAAGCTAGGTTCAATGTTGGAAGGCCTCTACCGGGTTTCAACTATCACAGGGAAAGGTTCATACGGGTTGGAAAACCAAAATGGAGAAAAGCTGCCCAACAATTGGAACGTGGCACACCTCAAAAGATATTATTGTTGATGAACATTATCCGATCAGCAAGTATGTGCCGCACTCTTTTTCCCTTCGTTCAGTTTTTGTCCCAATTAGATTTTTATGACAAGGTTTTTAACGAGGCAGCAACAGAAAGCATACTACGAAGATATCAGCAATAAGATCTTTAATAGCAAGGCACACATGCAAAGATCCACTCGGGGATGGTTAGATAATCTTTTGCTCTATAGCAAATTCCCACCGGGAAGTTAAGTTTGCTATTGAGCAAAGGTTACCCGATCGTGCATGAGCACAAACCACTAGAAGGTTGTTAGATAGTCCTTCGCTCGATAGCATATATTCCTAAGGGGAAGTAAAGTATGTTACCAAGTTAAGGATTATCTAGCAATGCATTAGTGGAAACTTCGAAGATACAAGACTTCCAGTATTCTAATTCGCACACTTTGCATCCGAACACTGGGGGGAATTATTCGAGGATACGACAATAATGACTGCCACGTCGATCGGGAAACAAAAAACCAGAAATATAATTGCATCATCGAGACCGGGGACTGCGCGGCCAGCTCCGTAGAAACAAGTTGAACGAGTTAGACACAAGTATTGGCAATTTGTTTTTTGGTAACCATTGTGAATTACCATTAACAAACCAAATCAATTACATATAAATAGCACCTAATTCCATATAGCAGAACTTAGGCCTCCAACAAAACAGAACTGAACAAAAAAACAGAATGCTAGTTACACATTAGCTGATATACTAACCCTCTACATCTCCTAGCTCTTCGAGATGTTCTATATGATTCTAGTCTAACCACTACATCTTTTTTAATCTATGACACTATCTCTGATCTATGTACAGTTACTCATTTGAACAATCTCCAATTCCTAGCTTTCCAAGTGTGGTCTAGTATAGCCCCCCCATATTGCTGCCATCCGCTCTTTTTTGAGTCGTGGCCATTGCTTCCGTTTGAGACTTTCTAAAACTTGCCTAAAATCACCTGCCCGAACTTATATTCCTGTCCATTGCATCACTTCTTATTTGATAGTTTGAAATCAATCGCATTCCCCAAACAAATGCGTATTGGTTTCCATCACCTGTGCATCAAAGAGACAACAATAAACATTTCAAACTGGTGTTTGCAACTTAAGCAGCCTCTCTTAGTAAGCAACCTTCCATTAATTGCTAACCATATTATGAATCTATGCCTTGGTTGTGGCATAGTAGTAAATACAAGTTCAGC